>VMBQ01001840.1:131943-159581 GCA_007657795.1 Dreissena rostriformis | reverse complement strand
GGACAACCGGACAGACGGACGGCGGAGACAACCACAATATCCCCACCTTTTTTTTAAAATGTGTGGGGATAAAAAGAGAAGAAAATCAACAAAATCTGACCTAGTCCAAGAAGTCTGACCCTACATGTTGATTTTCGCTCTTTATTTTTTATTTAAAGGAAATCGTGTACAATAATACTATTAAACATGGGACATTTTCGCATTTTATTAATCTTTTAGTCAAGGAGACATTTTTCTGTATTCTTTAATCAAATATTTATCAGTAATCTCAGTATTTTAAAGGAGATTTTATAAAAAAAAAGGTAAATATAATTGATAATTTGCTCAAATTTATTGGCAACTGATTCCATTATTTGTATGTGTCTGTGCTTGATTACCTGACCATTCACATGTTTATGTTTATTTTTAGTCTATGTTTTTTTTTTCAGTTTCTATGCAAAACTTACCATGTTATTCACTTGAACTATACCTTTGTCATCAATTCAATTATTATGTGCCACATACCTTATAACTTAATTTTAATTTTTACACAGTAAATATAAAATACAAATACAAAATATCAATTTAAAACTCCATCATGTATTTTGACAGAATTATGCCCTTATCAGTGGTTTGTTGTTACTGCATACTATGTAAGATAATCACTTAAAACGTAGGATGTTTAGTTGTTCTCATCATCAAGAGTTCAACCTCAAGAAGAACATTTCCCATCACTCAATATAGTGTTTTTACAGAGTTAAGTCTCCTTTCAAAATTGTTTTTTTTTTCTTCAGGTATATAGTTATATTCAAAAGTCTTTGTCACTTGGATTGTTGATTATGATGTTTCTCACAAATATGTATACCTTTATTAATAAATGAGAGTCTGTATTTCTAGATTTGTATGGAGCCCACTTGTAATAATTCCGTGTTTGTTCATTATAATTATCCATTACATAATCAAACATTATACTGTTATCCTCCATTGAAGGCAGTTTAAGACATTGTTTAATAATTNTCAATTAAGTTAAGCTACCATGCTATGTTGCAATTTTACAAGAGATGTGTTTGTCGGAAACACAATGCCCCCTTCTGCGCCGCTTTGATTTTTTGTTTACCTTTGACCTTGAAGGATGACCTTGACCTTTCACCACTCAAAATATCAAGTTGCTATGATCAATATTGCAAAAGTTATGACCATTTTTCGAAACCTAAATGCAAGTGTGACGGGATTTCAGAAGGACAGACAGACTGACGGACAGACAGACACTGCGATCACTAAATGCCACCCTACCGGGGGAATAATAATAAAAAGTGTTAACCAAAATATATGAAGACACAAAAGAGCTGTTGAGTATCCACAGTGCTACTTTTGGGCAGCAACATAAAACAGAACATAGCTCCACTGTCAGAAGCACAACAAGCTTATGTCATGGGTATTAACTGAATTAGAGCTTATGTCATGGGTATTAACTGAATTAGAGCTTATGTCATGGGTATTAACTGAATTAGAGCTTATGTCATTGGTATTAACTGAATTAGAGCTTATGTCATGGGTATTAACTGGATTAGAGCTTATGTCATGGGTCTTAACTGAATTAGAGCTTATGTCATGGGTGTTAACTGAATTAGAATCGTACGAGCTTATGTCATGGGTATTAACTGAATTAGAATCGTACGAGCTTATGTCATGGGTATTAACTGAATTAGAACAGTAGTTTATGTCATGGGTATTAACTGAATTAGAATTGTACGAGCTTATGTCATTGGTATAAACTGGATTAGAATTGTACGAGCTTATGTCATGGGTATTAACTGAGATAGAATCGTACGAGCTTATGTCATGGGTGTTAACTGAATTAGAATCGTACAAGCTTATGTCATGGGTATTTACTGAATTAGAATCGTACGAGCTTATGTCATGGGTATAAACTGAATTAGAATCGTACGAGCTTATGTCATGGGTATTAACTGAATTAGAATAGTACGAGCTTATGTCATGGGTATTAACTGAATTAGAATCGTACGAGCTTATGTCATGGGTGTTAACTGAATTAGAATCGTTTCGTTTGGTTAACATGGTTTCTGTCAACTGTATAACATTGTGCTCAGTTTTAACTAGAAAGTAAAAACAGGACATAACAAGAGCTGCGCGAAGCAGTTAAATTTATAAATATTAATGATAGTGACTTTTTGTCATTGTGCTGTAGTCGATTATATTATTTATGCTATTTAAAATATTGAGTTGTCCCCGTTTGTTATTGTAGACATGTTAACGGTTCTGTTCGTGACTGAATTATATTCCTATGTGTGTGAGGTTACTGTTTTAAAAGAATATATACGGATGACACATCATCTAGACAAGATGAAAATGACTGCTTCTGTTATGTCAACGCTTATAAATCCGTTCCTCTTTACACTATTAGATGATAGTCAGGGTGTTGAAACCGCGCTCAGGCAATAATATCAAACTAGACATGTGTCCGTAGGACACCGATGCACCCACACACCACTTTTGTCTCCAAACGTTACACATGTCAAAACAATGCACCCAAAAGTCAACTCATACATTTAGATTTGATTAATATCTTTGTAAAGTGTCATCACTCTAGCATTACTTTTTTGAGTTACGCGCGAAATTATTTCAAAATTGTAATCTCTTTGGCTAAAAAAGGTCATAACAACGCTTATGACTATGTTAGCAAAGAACAACATCAAATAACAGGTGCACAATCTCACATACAGCAAAACGTCAAACATTTCTTAAAACGGGCTTTTTGATGGTTAAGCCAAGCAAAAGAGAACCTAACTTCCCCGGCGCGCAATTTCACATGCTGTTTTAAATGTGTGTAAAGCTGCACACCTCCCAGGCACGACATTTCGCATTACGCGCGACACAGGTTCAGGAATGTCTTGTTTAGGGCAATAATTCTGGTTTTATAAAAACAAACACTGACCCTAAATACCTAAGTACGCAAGATCACATGCTTTTCAAAATGTGTGTTAAGTTTCATCCGTCTAGCAGCTAAACTTTCTCATAAACGCGCGCTACACGAACCGACGGACGTACGGTCGTACGGACTGACAATGGTAAAGTTTCCACTCCCACTGAAAGTTGGGGTCATGTAATTGTGGTGCCCGTAGTTTGACTTCATGATCAATTTCCAAGGCTCAATCAATGTTTTTATGGGTACAGTCTTAACATAGGGCACCGATAGGTCAGTTACCTGATATTCTCCACCTCTTGTTTAAGCTTTACATACTGTACAGAACGTAAATGGTAAAAATTGGTTGACAAATGTACAACAAATTATATAATTACTACAAGTACAGTTATTCATGAAATGAATGTCGTTTGTAAAAATTACCACTGAGATATAAGTACCGGTAGACACGTAGATTAGCCCTTAACAATGAAATAAGCTCGAATCGTGCGATCGATAAATAAACAATGATTAAATAGGTGTTTATTAAAATTATAATGTCACAGGTCAATCAAGTATAGATGCAGTTAAATGTTCACATTCTCATAAACGTTATCTATTATAATAGTTATTATACTATTATTTTTTGACAAATGCTTCTATAGATTTAAGTACATGTAAACAAATGCCCGGAGCGGATCACAAGTAATTATGAGTGACAACTTTTCACTGGTTTACATTAGAACATTTCACAATTGAATTTATCCCTTTACAATCAGACCTCGAATTCGGAATCAGGTGGATTAGACCACTATTTTCGTTCAATTATAACTAGTCCATTTTAGTAACTACCAGCGCATGAAGGATGTATTCCATGTCGCCGTTCGGTAAGTGATATTTCTTACAAATTATTCATTGTTATTCTCGTGGGATTCCATTTCAGTTTTCTGTTAATGAAATACCTTTGTACCGAATGCGAATCAATTATTTAAAAGTATGTTATGGAATTTTTTAAATATAAAATTCACGCGTCGATTGTCTATGGACTAAGATCTTATAATTTATGGAACAGAACATAAATTTTATTACGACTTGTACATAGTTCATCGTCAGTCTTCACCATGTAATTATAAACATATCAAAAGGTCATGTGAAAAGAAAGTAATAACACAGTAGTAAGGTGTGTACATACTATCTTAGATAATACATGACAGTGGTGGTTAAACACATTATTATATTTGTTTTTGCATTTTTACAAATTATATGTGTGACACTGGCTGTCAGCTATTAAACTGTTAATATATATGGAAAATAAACAAAGAACAAAATTGATTATCGTACGTATGCCATGTGGATTATTATGCTAATAATAATATAAAGAAATATATTACATACGTTGCATGGGTTAAATATGGAGGCAAATTAATAGTCACATATGTCTGTTTCACATCTGTATAAAGATACAAAACTGATTGTGTAAACTTAATGTGGGAAATGGATTATCTAACAATTAGCAGACCTGTAATTACGCTAATTATACCAACATACATTATGCAAAAATATATTATATATTTATATACATTAGATATATAACATTATATTAAACAATTACACAAACAATTCAGAAATCAAACACAAAATCAAACCAGCGGAACATAACAATTCAGCTGGTCGTATTATGAACAACATTCAATATGGACCTTCGTATTAAAAGAGCTTCTTTCACAAAAACAGATAACTTTATAACTTCTTCTTAAGTGCATGTTCTCATAAGACTAAGGAATTTAAATACTGATGGTCGCTTGAAATAATAAGATTTTATATTTTTTTCCTGATATCGTTATAACAAGGGCAGATTAACATAAAATGGTATTCGTCTTCCATGTCACGTGAGTTACAACAAATACAGTATCTTTCTTCTCTAGCTATGCGGTTATTACTGAACTAAGACTCTAGAATAATATGTGTAGACCAAGATATTATAACAATTATCACATAGCATTTCTAGATTCATGTATATGCACTAAAATGTTATGAATGCCGATCGGTATATTTTCCCTTTTAAGTATTTGAACTTAGATTTGATAACATTACATGTATATTGATAATTAATATGTTGATGATATTTAACATGCTATTGATATTTAACATATTATTTTTATTTGATATGGTATACATATTTTAAATGTTTATTGATGTCTTACATATTAATAATATAAAACATGCTATTGATATTTAACATGTTTGATGTCTATCTCAATGTATCTTTAATTAAAAATGTAATTGATATTTAACACGTTATTGAAAGTGTACATGTTCTTGATCTATAACATGATTTGAAACTATTACATGTCAACGATGTTAATATGTTATTGANCAGACAGAAAGTTTATTTGAGTCTCACTTTTATACATTCATGGTATATAAAACATGTAGCAAATTAAACAAGTTCATGTATAAAACCACTCTAAAAGAGTTACGAGAGACTATAGAATGTATGAACCTATGTCATATAAGATGATATTACTAAACAATAAAAGGATAGGTAAAATAATAAATAAAATATTTATCTACGTTTGTATGTACAACAAATACACAGATATATCTATGCACATGAATATATAATATTTACAACATCATAATAACAAAATTTAATATTAATTATTTATACATGTAATAACGTCTTAATCTTAGTATTTCATGACAGGTTTTGGCACTATATTTTACCATATTTTCATCGGATAGTAGGAATGAAATCTTATCAGGCACTGAAAATGAACTGAAATCATTATTGATGGATGTCGCTTTTAAAACAATTTTATTTCTCAAGGTATTGTACAATGGACATTGGAGTAAAACATGGGTTTCGTCTTCCACCATAGTTTTACAGTAAAAACAAGTTCGTTGTTCTAAAACAATTCCCTGGTAACGGCCAGTTTCAATTTTTAAGGGTGCTACACCGCACCTGAACTTGGCTAAAGCACTTCTTTCATTTCTTGTAATAATTCTATTGTAGATATGTGTAGACCAAGATATTATAACAATTATCACATAGCATTTCTAGATTCATTTATATGCACTAAAATGTTATGAATGCCGATCGGTATATTTTCCCTTTTAAGTATTTGAACTTAGATTTGATAACATTACATGTATATTGATAATTAATATGTTGATGATATTGAACATGCTATTGATATTTAACATATTATTTATATTTGATATGGTATACATATTTTAAATGTTTATTGATATCTTACATATTAATAACATAAAACATGCTATTGATATTTAACATGTTTGATGTCTATCTCAATGTATCTTTAATTAAAAATGTAATTGATATTTAACACGTTATTGAAAGTGTACATGTTCTTGATCTATAACATGATTTGAAACTATTACATGTCAACGATGTTAATATGTTATTGATATTGAACATGGTATTATTATTAAACATGTTTTTATTGTAAACATGTTATTGATAGTAAACATGTTATTGGGTTTTAAATATTATTTGTATTTACACAGTTTTGCCCACTGGACAATTCTGCATCACAGACGAGTCCCTAGTGGAATACTGCGAGTGGGGATGCTGTTCCGAACGTGGTGTCGACAAGTGCTGCGAGTTCACGTAAGATCCTCGATCGGCGTACATTTAAAGAATGCGTGGATTACTCCTAGTGTATTAGTATCAAGTCCATTACATGTAATGCAGTTATTTTCGCCAGCATTATCCTAGCTTATTAAATATGACGTGATGGCCTGAATTACTTGAAAAGTGTAATCGATCAAATAATTCAAGACTAAAAACGGTCCAATTGTTTCACAGGTTGACTTTTTAAGATTAGTATTAGCGATGCAACTTCACGATATTGTCTGGCAGTTTCTAGAAAGGGGTTTGACACAGACAAATGATCAGGACTGTTTGAATCCTTTAATCGAGCCTATATTAGAGGATTTTTCATTTTGAAGCGTTATGCATTTTAATTTGCACATGATTCATTATTGGCTATTAGGACGTTTTGTAGAATTACGTAAGTGTTACTCAAAAGCTGCTTTTGACTGAGGCTGCTCCGTGCGATAACTTTCATCCAGTATATATGTTTATGCCAATGTCGTACAACGGTCGTAACAATGTATAAGATATGGTTTTGGTCCAGCGACCGATGCTCGATGAGCGTTTTCAAGATCATCAAACAATGGTTGATCCCAGAAAATGGTATCGAACATATTTTTTAAGAATAAGAGTTTAAAAGCATATACACGCGTTTAAAGTTATATAAAAAATGTGCATTGATTTCTTTATTACATAAAATTAGTATGGTCGCTTTCGCTCCACCTCTGATCGAAACATGTATGACAAGACTGATGTCATTTAAATTATACGCTCTTAGTATTATCAAACCGCGTAGATAGACCAAGCATGTTGTAGAAAAGTATGAGTAGGTTAACTGGCCGTCATGATATGACTGAAACTACTGTAAAACTCGCCAAAACACACACATATATGTATATATATATATACCATAAAGGAGCATCTCACAATTAAGGGAATGAAACGATCATAGCGCAGTAAATATAGCTATTTGCTGCAAACGGTAGGGTTGCTCACAATGAAAATTATATATATATATTTATATGTTTATGTGTTTTGGCGAGTTTTACAGTAGTTTCAGTCATATTATGACGGCCAGTTAACCTACTCATACTTTTATATATTTTTATTATATATATATAATTTTAATTGTGAGCAACCCTACCGTTTGCAGCAAATAGCTATATTTACTGCGCTATGATCGTTTCATTCCCTTAATTGTGAGATGCTCCTTTATGGTAAGCCTTTATGATAGAAATGCAATACAGCTTCTGGAGTTTCACTTCTTTATATTCATTAAATAATGAAAACAACACCGTCATTTTTAACAAAGTTAAAAAACATATTATTACGACAAAGCGATTCAGTACTTAGCTATTTTTTTTTTTCATTTTGCTGGACATGACTTAATACTATCATTATTACTATCATTATTAATATCCTTTATTGCATAAGATATCTGTATATTTTCTATATAATCATTATTTTATTTTTTTATTACTATTAGTATTACTATTCTTGATAACTACATGTACTGTTATTATAAGTAGTACTGTTGTCTCCATATAATAAATATAATTATTTCGATTTATGTTCTCAATTGTATACTGTGTAAATGACATCATTAATATTGTATGTAAGTCTGTCACCATTACAACATGTTAAAACTTCTGCAAGGGAAAGACCCCCGATAATGTTGAAGAACTTCAGGTCTACCCCTTTTTCCATTATGTACATGTATGTATGGACCAATGTATATATTTGTACACTGTCATTATTTGGAAATAAAATATGTTTAAAGTTAAAGTTTGAGCAACCCACTTTCAGGACAGCCAGTGAGATTGGCGGAGCTGTGATCGGAGGGGTTGGTCTCCTCGCTATCATCGGCGCCATCGTCGTCTGCTGTCTGTGTTCCATGCGCAGACAAAAGGTCACTCAGGGGCATGTTATTAGAACAACAGGTACGGAACAGCCTTTTGAACAATGCTCACCAGTAATATGCATAGTTTAATATTTAATATGGTTGCAAATTGATTTTAACGATAATCATTTTTCACAGAAACCTTTGAATCGGATATATACTATATTTGTTTAAAGCGGGACTGTACGATTTTGTCAAATATTTATGAATTTTTNGCGCCATCGTCGTCTGCTGTCTGTGTTCCATGCGCAGACAAAAGTTCACTCAGGGGCATGTTATTAGAACAACAGGTACGGTACAGCCTTTTGAACAATGCTCACCAGTAATATGCATAGTTTAATATTTAATATGGTTGCAAAATGATTTTAACGATAATCATTTTTCACAGAAACCTTTGAATCGGATATATACTATATTTGTTTAACAAATCAAAATACAATAATGTAGATAAAACTGGTAAGAATAACAAACTAAAATAAAAGTTCAGAAGAACTGGAACCAAGAGATCAACGATATTCGAGTTTGAGACTTTGAAACGAATGGTGTTTTTGCAATCGAATTTTCGTTTGTGTACCAATGACATGTACACTGTTGGGAAATATCTTGTTTCATATGAATATTTGTTAATACGACACATAGTCACACGATGTCGTCATGCAAGAAATACGAATGTCGGCTTACCGACTACAATAACCTTTTTGTAGTGATAAATCAAATAAAAATCATTTTATTTTCGTTTACATAAATAAATCTGTAATACTAGTATTTTGTTAACTCGTTCATATTAATGTGTTTGGTAACGATTGAGGGAATGTAATGTTTACATTGAAATCGTATATTCCCGCTTTATCTAATAGAGCTATTCTTTTTGTTTTAAATTAAGAACCCTTTGGGACTACACACAATGCTCTGAAGTAAAACGGCCAAACAAAGCGAGCCGTTGTATATTTTGATTTTGTCCGAGAATGCGAAGTTATTACCCATACAATTTCATTTATTACTACGGTTTATTAGTGATATAAAGTTGGTAATTCAGTGTTAAAATAGTGAAAATGGAACAGTACAATTATCGATACTTCCAGTTGTTCAGTTTAACTAATGCTTCCTGATTCAATAATAAAAACAGAAAACAAAACGGACCGCCTATAATGCTTGAATGAACGTGTGTTTAATTAATTATTTTAATGGTATCGCGTTATGATGCCACTCGTTAAAATATTGTTTTCTTTACCCTATGAATTAAAATAGAACACATATCGAAACAAACAAATTACGTAAACGCCAACTGCAAACAACAACACGATTAATACCATATTTTTCGGCGTAGCTGTATAACCCAACTTTTCACCGTTACCTGACCTTTTAAGTGTCCAATAAAATTCAAATAACATTTCCCGCGGCTGGATACGAAAAGAAACTTCATTCAGTCCATTGGCTGATTTGAGCATAATCCTCCAGAACATTGGAAACATTACCGCGTCTTTGTATTATAGCATGTAACACTGTTTTACTGCGTGTTGAGCATGAAACAATTTTATCTCTAATGAAAAGGCTTGATGGATAGAACAGTTTTACACTCAATTCTTGACATCAATACAATTTTGTGTGCCCCTTTATATTCAGAGGATTGTCAGCGCCAGAGCGTTTGTACTTAAAGGCTATGTTCTCATATTGAGTAATTACTGCCATATTGCTGTCTGTGTACCAGTATATTTTAGTTCATAAAAGTATCGTTTTTCCCTATCCTGATATTCGTTTTGGCCAAACCATTTTTAATTGTTTTCGAAATTGAACATTTAACATGTAAAAGTATAAAGTTTTAAACAAGCCGTCGTTCCAGCAGTTGAATCGTTCACCTCACTTTAATGCATTGCATTCCAACCCGCAAGGTATCAGGGTCAGTTCGCGGTCAGTAAACGGATCGTTATATAATATAGAGGCTATCGCGTTAACTAGGTCAGGGAAGTATATTAGAATAATACTTCCCTGACTAGGTTAACTGGAATGGTGAACTGGAATTGTATTTAGACCAGAAATATGTTAAATGAAGATATTCGGCGATATAATAATGGTATGTCAATCATAGATTCTTAATGTGTTTTCAACAATATCACGATAAATATTATTTTTGATTAATTAAACAAGCATTATTCCACCATTTTGACCAATTTATTAATCTTGAGCGCGATGATTCCCGATACTGTTAATAATCGAATCAAATAGCAATGCCCGACACACCACTAAAATAGGTTTGTTCATAGAACGCGCGTATACATATTTAAAATATGTACGGATACTTCGCGTGTGGCCGTTTGACTTATATGTTTTTATTTCACTTCAATTCTTCTTTTTTTTTCTGTTTTGTATCTATAGATATATGATACGCACTATTTAATAATGTAAAATAAGCCGCAAAAACTCCGCATAACATCCCGTTCTGCGTGTGATGCAGCTAAGAATTGCATGGAAACAGACATTCACTATCTTTGATCTCATTCATAAAACTTCACCAACTCCAACCACAATCAACGCCGTATATCTTTTTTAAAGATATTTCTTGTTTATACTGTTGCTTTAAACCAATACTTTGTTACAGAACTGCGCCAATGTTTCATCACATATTAAATATACTGTACTATAGTTTCAGCATGTCCTCCAAACTACCTGGTTCCAGGGAACCATCTGCCCAACTACCAGCCGCCCTACCCACTGCAGACCTCTTTCATGGCGCCTGGGGTAACTATGGTGACACAGATACCATGGCAACCACCGTCGTATGAGGAGGCAACCAAACTTTCCAACGAATTTTTCAGTGTTCATTTGTAATAACTCCCTTAAAAACTGTTAATGTAATTTAAGTGTACACCGATGAAAATTAAGTTACTACAAATGTAGCTATTATTGCCAATATTTCATATTATACATGATCACACGGCTTGTCTGCTATTTTCTACTATGTAAAATAAACAAGTTATATAATTTTATCAATATGCTGGCATAATACCAAAAGTAAAGTGGTGTCAATTGAATTGCAATAAATGTGCATTGTATTTTTATAGTGTTGTTACGTATTTTAGTATTACAGTTTCAAAGTTGTTTTTTGCTTTCTTGGCTTGCAAATTACTACAAGAAGAATTAGATTGCATAGAGCTATTACTCACGCATTTATTTACGAACATAATCAACAGCAACTTCTAAAATATATAAATGTTCTTCTTCTTAAACAGGAACAGTCTTTGCTACTTCTACTCATTCTCTCTCTACAAGCAGTACTGTATTTCTTAAAACCTTTTAAACACGTAGCCATTATATTCAGTATGTGTAGGCAGATCCGCTGAAATTGTGTGTGCATGTAGCTTACATTTATACTTTGCGTGGGATCGCAAAGTTAAATAATTCGAATTTTACACGTTGAAAACCTAAATTCGTGGTATGGCCTTGTTTTTTATGCCCCCTTTAAAAAATGGGGGCTTTATTGTTTTTGGCCTGTCTGTCTGTCTGTCCGTCATTCTGTCTGTCCAAAACGTTAACATATCTTAAAGTTTTGTCATTGCTTTTGCAATATTGGTCAATTGCTTTAAACTCTAAAATATCTTTTTTTACTAATCAGATNATACGCACTATGCAATAATGTAAAATAAGCCGCAAAAACTCCACATAACATCCCGTTCTGCGTGTGATGCAGCTAAGAACTGCATGGAAACAGACATTCACTATCTTTGATCTCATTCATTAAACTTCACCAACTCCAACCACAATCAACGCCGTATATCTTTTTTTAAAGATATTTCTTGTTTATACTGTTGCTTTAAACCAATACTTTGTTACAGAACTGCGCCAATGTTTCATCACATATTAAATATACTGTACTATAGTTTCAGCATGTCCTCCAAACTACCTGGTTCCAGGGAACCATCTGCCCAACTACCAGCCGCCCTACCCACTGCAGACCTCTATCGTGGCGCCTGGGGTAACTATGGTGACACAGATACCATGGCAACCACCGTCGTATGAGGAGGCAACCAAACTTTCCAGCGAATTTTTCAGTGTTCATTTGTAATAACTCCCTTAAAAACTGTTAATGTAATTTAAGTGTACACCGATGAAAATTAAGTTACTACAAATGTAGCTATTATTGCCAATATTTCATATTATACATGGTCACACGGCTTTTCTGCTATTTTCTACTATGTAAAATTAACAAGTTATATTATTTTATCAACATGCTGGCATAATACCAAAAGTAAAGTAGTGTCATTTGAATTGCAATAAATGTGCATTGCATTTTTATAGTGTTGTTACGTATTTTAGTATAACAGTTTAAAAGTTGTTTTTTGCTTTCTTGGCTTGCAAGTTACTACAAGAAGAATTAGATTGCATAGAGCTATTATTCACGCATTTATTTACGAACATGATCAACAGCAACTTCTAAAATATATAAATGTTCTTCTCCTTAAACAGGAACAGTCTTTGCTACTTCTACTCATTCTCTCTCTACATGCAGTACTGTATTTCTTAAAACCTTCTAAACACGTAGCCATTATATTCAGTATGTGTAGGCAGATCCGCTGAAATTGTGTGTGCATGTAGCTTACATTTATACTTTGCGTGGGATCGCAATTATTTGAATTGTTACACGTTGAAAACCTAAATTCGTGGTATGGCCTTGTTTTTTATGCCCCCTTTTAAAAAAAGGGGCTATATTGTTTTTGGCCTGTCTGTCTGTCTGTCCGTCATTCTGTCTGTCCAAAACTTTAACATATCTTAAAGTTTTGTCATTACTTTTGCAATATTGATCATAGCAACTTGATATTTGTCATGCATGTGTATCTCATAGAGCTGCACATTTTGAGTGGTGAAAGGTCAAGGTCAAGGTTATCCTTCAAGGTCAAAGGTAAAAAAATAAATAGAAAATCAAAGCGGCGCATTAGGGGGCATTGTATTTCTGACAAACACATCTCTTGTTGTTATTTAAGTTACCTTTTCACAGATTTTGGCATGTATTGAAGTTTGTCATTAAATTCTTTAAATTGATAAATGTAAACATTGGAACTAAAAAGCTTCAGTAAACACAAGAATAAAAGTAAAGAAAGAACAAAAAGTAATACGCAACCTGGCTCGAACCACTGACCCCTGGAGTAAAAGTCTAACGCTTAGACCACTCGACCATCCGTGCTCATACAGTGAGTTGTGTCTTTTATAGTTTATATAAGCAATCCTCGTTATGTCACAAAATACAACGATAACAACAGAACTCTCCAAATTATGCAATCGCTTTGCGTTGCAACGCGTTTATAATTTTCAGGTTTTCAAATCGTCAAAAGATGCATATAATGGATATTTTAGAGCATGGTAAATGTTCAGTTATTCAAAAATATATATCATAACTACATGTACAACGAAAATTTGAGAATCTTTAACATTGTTTTTTTTTTCTTCAATTTTGCCAATATACCAAAACGTGGAAAGGTCCCTGTATGGGTGAAGTTTATATTTTCTACTATTAATATCCATTTTTAAATGTGTATTTACGGTGAATATTAAGATGAATTGAACAGAAATACATTATGCCTTCAATAGGGATACATAGTGGAGCGCGACGTCTTTGGATAGGATAAACCTTTTCTCTGTGTAGTACAATAAGGCACAGGATACAGTTAGAAAGCATAGTACCAGATTATAAACGAAAACACTGTATATCTATGTTGTTTAATAGCTGTTTTCGGCATATATTTATAAAAGTGTGCACCTGTGTCGGTTATTTATTAAATTCTGATTTTATTATATTACTACAAAGATTTATTGACAAAATTTGTATATCTTGGTTTCTGTGACTAAAACATACGTCGTGTTAATCAGGTTTCTACCAAAAAACGGCTTTACACGTACTGTCAAATAATATGTTTGTTTGTTGTTTTTTTTAAACTTTAAAAGTGAAAAGCTCTTCAAATTGCGTTTAATTGAATATGGCCGGGCGTAATTATCCGTATGTAAATATAAATTATATCGAAATCGAACTGATAATGGTAAAAAAAGTGATCACCAACTTCATGTTAATGCTCAACATGGCTCAATAAAGCGTCGTTTAATTGGTTGAATTTCCGTGCAGAAGTGGACACGGAACCAATTATATGTATTCTCATAAATACAAACTTGCTAACCAAATCTACCACGGTCGATCAGGAGAACAGCATATTTTAGTGAAAGCGGGTTCCAACGATGATCCTGTCTGAATTTTTGTTTGTGGTATCGCTGTTTGAGGAAAAAAAAACAACAGGTGCGTTCTCCAGATAAAATTCCTACGCATCATAACTCTAAAACGTTGTTAATTGGCCGATAAATAATAATATATCAATAATAATTAAAGAACGGTTATTCCAAAGCTAAAGGCAAACTCGGAATACGTCACAGTGACAGACAGCTACATTGCAAACAGGAACGAACGAGCATATTGAATTTGTTTTATTTATACAGTTACATCAAAGCCATCGCCGCCGCAAGGCTCAAACATTTCGACATCGAGATTAAATTAACAAAACCCGAAACTGTATCAACTGTGTCAACTTAACTAATTACAACACGCAGTGTCAGGCATAGCCTCTCGGATCAACAAAATAAAACTTACGGAGTAATTTTGAGATCCAAATACATGATTGAGAAATGTTTTACTTCATTTTAAAATGCGTTTCGGGATAAACATTGAGTCATCGAAAATTTTGTAAAAGACTATCCAATGTTAAATTGTCAACTCATTGATTATGACTATATGCCGAAGTTGGTCGATGCCCCTAGTTTAAAGACATAGGTTTATTCAATAAACAAAAGACATGCAGTTCATGAGTATACAAGTTCAAAACATAAAACATATATAAAAGCATGAACATATGATCAGTATTAAATTTCATAAGTTGTTAATTAAAGTATCAATACATGAAAAAGGTCTAGAACAATTAGATAACAGCATTTAACATATATTACAAAATGTTATAATGATAACATAAAAACAACCAAGACGAACATTTTCAAGATAGCGAGAAGTTTAAGTAAACAAAAAATACAAAATTACTCATAAAAATATTTTTACAGGTTTCTTGGACTAAATGCTTTATGTACAAACACAGCTATGTTTATTTTGGTACTTATTATATCAGTTTGCATTAATTTAATAAACTTTATCATGTTCGGCCTTTTCCAGTAATATTTATTTGTTTTCAATTTTCTAACATATATGTCAAGTTCGTTTAATATTTCTTGAAATTATATACTGTAAAACAGGGAAATGTATTCTTAAAAGCGTTGCTCTATTACAGAGATATAAAATCGAACACAAAAATAACGGTAACGCAAACATTTGGTCATCGAAAGTACGGGACATGCTTAACGAAACCGGTTTACCAATGTATGGCTTTTCCCTGAATCTGTGAACACTGATCAAATAATCCCGTTACTTGAATACATTATACGAGACCAGTACATCACTAACGGGAATGTCAGTGTACTATAATATAGCTCAATACATTTATCTAAGGAACTTAAACCTGTATTTGAAAGATGAAAAAAAGCAACAACATAGGAATACTATTGCTAAATTGCGTTATCGTCTCACAATTTATATTAAGAAACTGGCACACACCAGCACATTGTCAGAGATCAACGTAATGTGTTTATGCAACCTAAATGACATCAAGGATGAATATCACTTTGTTCTTGAGTGCCATAATCATGTGTCGCATAATAAAGCATAAACACAAACTTGAAGAATGGGTCTTTATCTGTTCTTTATTTAGTTGTTGACACAAGGCTTCCAAGTCAATAAGATATTGTAATCAACTGATACAAATTCCATGACAACATCCGTCCAGACAGAACCCCACCCTTATATGGAGTCCTTAAGATAATCCTTAACCCATTTATGCCTAGTGGACTCTCCCATCCTTCTTAATTGGATCAATTTATTTCAAAAATAAGGGATGTCTAGTATATTTATTTCTATATTTAGAATATTTCTTACAGAAATTTCTTTAAGCAAACAGCGCACAATTACAATTATTAGTTTATATTGATTAAAATATCACGACTGGTATATTACATTACTTGAAAAAAGTTAATATTTTCAGTATATTCGGTAATAAATCGAAAGTACATCGCGAAAATATGTGACATAACGATAAATACACAATAAATAACGCAAGTAGATTGATCATTTTATATATAATATATATACAATCACTACGCATGCACAATTTGCATTCCTGGGTTAACCACGTGACGATGATGATCAATCTACTTACGTTATTTATAGTTACCTGGTATACATACCCAGTAAAAATAAATAAATACAAAAATAAAGTAAAAATAAAAAAGCAACTTTTTTCAAGTAATGTTATATACCAGTCGTGATATTTTAATCAATATAAACTAATAATAGTAAAAAATACGGTATTTTAGAACCTTTCTTTTTTCGTCATTTGTGGTTAATAGTCCCTTTTAAGACATAACTTATTAGTGAAACAAGCAATGAACAATATATTGGTGCATTCTCATCGTCTAGCTTGAAGTTGACATAGGATGTTCATTTGCACTCACAATTACTAAGACACGATATTGAACTTGATGTAAAACAAACATGAATAATAATATCCTTAGAATCTTTCTTATGTACTATGTGACAAGGTGTGTCACGTAAAGCATACAAACAATAAAAACATGTAAAACAAAGCATATATAGTTATTTAAAAAAAATATATATATTTTTGGACATTACTGTATTAACGTTATAACTCAACTTTGCTAAAATATTTACGTGGCCAGTCACAAATTATTTTCAAAATTTCCTAGCCCTTAGTGAAGAACGTCATATTACTGTCAGCCACTATAGGTTTTAGTTACGTTTGTTGCTTAATACAAAATACAGTGTATCTGGTGTACATTTCAAATGCTTTCGTTCCAAAGATATAAACATATATACCTCGCGTAAAATCTTGACACACTTGTGGCTACACACTGATACCGACGAGTTTGTCGTATTCGTTGCAGAACCGAACTTTGTGTCTATGTATCCAGGGACCTAAACAACACACGTTGTATAGGTCCCTGATGTATCGTATGAACATAATTATATGCTCAGAGTGCATGTCGATTTTAAATGAATGACACGTCGACTGTAGTCGCAATTTATAATGAGGGGTATATGACGTTTCGTTTTGACACATAGATAAGGTGAGCAATAACTTTATTTTAATGATTGCATGCTGACAGTTGCATTTTCAACCTAATTTTAGTGTTCTTGTGTCGTATGAATAGATATATTTGCGGGAATTTAAAATGGAAATAATTGTGTCACACAAAAATAAAAACGTGCATTTTATATCTACAAACATCTATGTTACCAGACCACATCTGGCGTTGACATTTTAGCAATTGCTATATGGAACACTGATTTGTAATTTTTTAACTTTATTTTTCGAAATTTTGTACGAAATTTTCGTTGATTTTGAGTAGTAATTGGGCTTTTAGACCAGGACTTACAATTTTTTCAGCGTTTGTAACGCATTAAAGCGGTTAATTTATTTTGTAAAATACCTGTATTACTAATATTACTACATTGTACTGATGCAATATGACTATACTTTGTTTACTTATATGTAAATAATCAAAGAGAACGACATTTCCCTTAGGGAAGGAATGGTAGCGAGGTTTCGAATCCCCGGCAATATGATTTGTTTAGCCACGTTCGCTTTTATTACTATTTAAAAATTTCCAACATTATAATTTTAAAAATGTCTACGTTTGTGAGATAGCTTAGGAAAAGATTTCAAATACATTCAAATTTACTGAACGATACTTATTATACCGAAAACTGGCATATATATAAGGAAGAATCCGCCAACCATGAACAGGTTTGTTACAAATAATAGAATTCAGTATAATTCAAAAGGCCCATTTAAATCGGTGTAGTCACCGGCCTGGTGTGCTGTATTGTAAGGCTACACACACACACACACGCGCGATAGTTTATTGACCGAGGTAGCGTTAATCGTTAAACTAGTTAGTTTATCTACGGGTCGGGGCGCACATTTATAGTCTGCATTTAAAATAACCCCAGTATACGGGCTACTTAAATGTTTCACAACTCTGGATTTATTTATAAATAGCAACCGTTGGTAAATAATTCATAAGCAAAATGGCGATGTATACATTACATAGTGTTTTAGTTGTGGCGCTTGGAATATACGGTAGGCTGCCTTTAATTTATCTCAATACAAATTAAAATGTCTAAAATACAACGGTTTGAACTAACAAGTATTGATTTTCCCTAAGCATAATTTTCTGTTGATGTCATTTATTTAAAAATCGAAATCAATTGCGTTATATCCAGATTTAAAAACATATAAGACCAACCGCGTGCTTAAATATTAAAAACATATTTACAATTGATCTACTCATGCTTATTTATAGTTAAAATGTATGTTTAAATTGTATTTTTTATTAAATCCAAAAAATAAACTGAGTACCGTACCTCCTCTTAGTTTTCGGATACATATTATAATGGTTTTTGTTTCGAAGATTTAGATACAAAAATATTCCCAAAAGTTAATGTCCGAAAAATCTAAGACACCACGAAAATATACCCATCTACATTACGATGTTAAATGTTGTTTTAGAGACACATACTCCAATATTGAACTTTGACAACAAGATACAAAGAGTATCATTCATAGACTGTAGTATGTACCTTTATTTAATAAAATTCAAATAATAAATACTGTAAGTAAGCTCATTAAAATCACATTTTTGTTCTGTAATCTTTGTCTTCTACTCCTTTAAATGCAATCCAATACAAAGGGGCCTATTTGTCACATTTCATATTTTTAGAGGTGCATGTTGCCTTAAATAAATAAATGGATATTAATAAACAGGCATTAACCAACAAAATGCTATATTTTTTAAAGCATAGATATTTTTATAATTAGAACAAAATAAGAGAAAACATTTGTTCTCGAAATAATACAAAACAAAAACTGTGAATACATTAAGCAGATCTTATTGGGTTCTTTAAGATCAATTCACCTGCGTACTACTTAAGCCTATCAGGTTAAATCATTACCTGTATCGAGTGTACATGCCTATTTACCACATAAACACAAACGCAACGGTTCGCTGACTGTCTCATTCATATGTATATCCTATTGTAAAAACACGGGTGTGATATGTCACGGGATAAACGCAAATACCGGAAAGATGAATGCGGTTAAAATGCAAGTGACTGCACATTAAGAGCCACTAAAATATGGGAAAATCTGGGTGTCCGACAAACAAGAGTAAAAATAGATAACAATAACAATAGATAAGTATTTTGGTTCAAATAGACGGTATTCGCAAATTTAGAGTGTCCGAAAACTTGAGTTATAACGCAGATTGAACATATCTACAAATACATCTTCAACTTTAAAGCGCAACCATTATTGTCAATATTCAATTGAGCTTTACACAGGCATATAACGACAAAAAAAACTCATGTGTCAAAGAAAACGCAAAAACAAATGCCTTTTGAGTTTACATCTGAACTGAAATTCACTATGTATGCATTTTTAGTCTTTTGAAAAGCATACCACCACTTGGGTCCAATAGCCGCTATAGAACTATCAGCCATCTTTGTTCCATTTTCTGGGGTTTAACATTATTATCATCCATTGATCTAAGTCTGTATCAACCTTGTCCAGCTGTGAACAATTTTCTGATGGAGCGGTTCCACATTTAGTTCTAAACATAAGCACGAGTATCTTGAACATAGCACGTGCATGTATTGGGAGCCAGTGCAGTGTCATGATAATCCTTTTGCTGTGTTGATCATATGAAACATCGGAGACACTTTTGGCTGCTCAATTTAGATCTCACTGCAGTCTGTCATTCTGATTCTTTGGGATTTCAGTAAAAAGCCCGTTGCAAACGTATAGGTGAAAATGAATAAGGCCGCGAACAAGGACTTCTGTATATTTTTGTGTGATACGTGCCTAAGAACGATTTTTATATTTGTCCATTGCACACTAGCGATTGACATTTTGAAAAAAAACACTCTTCTTTGTCACTATCCAGTTGTTTTAGATACATATTTATAAAAGAAAAGGCAATGAAAGCTCCAAATCAAAGTCAGCAGCATGATGCGTTTTTGTTTAGATAGACAAACAACAATTTTCTGGTTTCTTTATGCACTATATCCAGCATAAATTTCACGATTAATGAGAGCAATATTTGTTGCAGCCTACACCTGGGGCAATACAATTACTAAATTTGTACATATTGATAACATATCTGCTATTAATATTCACCTTGAAATATCGATTTAAAAAAAAATAAAAAAAATAATGCGGTAAAAATGCGACATACATGCATATGCTTATATAGCAGAGACGATTATAAATCGACCGTTTTGCATTTACCGGTAAAGACACGGTTTATTGTGTACTTGTTTCTATATAAGGATTTAAATAATGATTGTTCATTTCTCCAACTAATACCATTTCATGTTTACAACGCTTCAATTCTACACGTTGAGAGGTGGATGTATCGTATTAATGCAAAATTGCTATAAACATTTAAATATAACACATATTCAAAAGCCCTATCAAAAAAACTACAACTGCATATTAGAGGTATCTATTAAGGTAATGGTGTTTTACTGTGTATGCGTCGCCAACCGTGTGCATTGCAAACATATGCCTTAAGGGAAAATTATTCAATTTTGCTTGTTGATAATAATACTCTTTATCAGTGATGGGTGAACCGCACATGTTTGATTTAGGATGTTGTGTTTATGAAAGAGGACTGTTCATTTAGTAGTGACTAACTCATGTCCTAGGGCAACACTCACAAAATCTATCAAGACTATTTAATAGAGCGTTCACTTTTTATTCACTGTATTTGTGAAAGTAATGTTTACATTTATCTGTTGTCACAATGTTGTTCTTCATTATTTTATTAATATAGAGCGATAAAGTAAATGCACTGGGTGTTTTCACAAAACTTATGTAAACATAACGTCACAATAAAACCATCACAATCTATTTGGTGTGCGTTTAATATTTTCATTATTTTACGATATTAATTTTACTATTAGTATATTGCTTGAACGAGCCGAGTAAATAATTCACATATATTATGGAGGTTGCATTTAACATAAATGCTTCACTTTACGAAAGAATATGTTACTGCAAGTAAATAACTGTAAACAAAGTGTATGCACATAAATGTAACCATATGAATGTAAAAATGAAAACATATTTATACGTTAAATTTTATTTTTTTCTTTATAAACTTATTGCCATCATCGCTTCATAATTCGTTTCTTAAATATGTCATTTTACAATTATATTGCATACAAAACAATATGACACGCATGTGTCCTCTACATATTCTGATCCTACCTCGCTTGCAATAATGTAGCATTCTGTTTATGTCGGTTGCATTAAGAATGTGAGTTCCTGTTTTAACGTTCTTTTAAGTATTTTACATTCTTAAAACATATCTACGACAAAGGGTTGATTACTGTTAACATTTTCCTTGAATCATTTCAACATAATGTTCAGGCATATCTATTATTAAACGTTTAAAAAAAATACAAACACGGTAACGCATGCTTTTCTTTATCTAGGTTCATTTTGTACAAGTCAACCGAAGTTGACCCATACATTTAGTCGTCCTAAATTTTCTCTAGGAAATCATAACGTATTTTAAACAATTTATATACATATATTTACACATAATAGCGTGTTATCCATGTCCTTTTGTGTGTGTAGCGGGGGACATTTTCCATCCGGCGCATTATTTTGTCGTGCATTATAGGATTTTTAATTAAGGTGGCCTTAAGTACATGTATAATCATATCAAGACGACGTATCGCATGCAACAAATTTGGCAATTGATTTATGGCAAAGGTAACAGTTAACTCTTTAAGTTTTCGCATATTTCTGATATGCATGAGGTGAAAGAACATTTTCGAGTCTTGCATTATTGCATCCGAAATAAATTGACAAATTAATCATCATAGAAGATGACTTGTCAAGTGCAATAACCATGTTTCTCATATGCAAACAAGCTACGAAAATCTCTATATAGAATATGTAATTTTTGTATTTTTGTATTGCACGCACTTTATATTTTAAAGATGTTGTTACACTATGCGAGTAGTCTTGTTTCATTACATTTGATGTCGTTTTATAGATTGCCGTACATTTATGTTGAGGTATTACTTATAACCTATTGAATACAACATTCTTATGCTTCATTAAGGCCATTTATATTAATGATATTCTGTTTGTTTATATTCCATACAATACAGAAAAATGGACTGCATTGTTTTGTTTTATTTCATTAAAAAAAGTATAATAATACAATTGAAACAAATCATCTGTTAAGTAATGGCCTGGTCACATACACACTACGCCGCGTGAATGCAAATATGAACTTTATTTTCATAATACTGTATATAATTAAAAGGGTCATGCATAATTCCATGTATGTTTACATTATTGTAGATCTATCGTGCATACGTGCACTTAATACTTGATTCATATTGTTTAAAAATAATACGGCGTTGTTCTCATAAAAAGTCCCATTCATTGAAGGCCATTCGTAATTTAACATAACATATGAAGCCGAAACACCTTTAAGCTTTTATTTGAAAACGCAGCGTGGAACCAGTGCAGTTATGCATTTTGGAATCGTCCATCCCGCGTTGCATTGTTGGCTTTAAATCGGTTTTATTTTTCAAAAATGTTTTATAAAAATGTTCTACATATTGAGATGCATTTTAATATAAATGAAGGCACACTCGCTCTAGTATTTTAATGGTAAACTCCATATATGTTTGACAGAGGTTTCTGCTGGTTCATGGTGTTGGACACATGAATCATACTTGGACTTTGCATCAACGCATACTTATTGCAGCCTGGGTTGCTGCAACATCAACGGTCGGATACGATGTTGCG
The DNA here is from genome assembly GCA_007657795.1 of Dreissena rostriformis. NCBI lineage: Eukaryota > Metazoa > Mollusca > Bivalvia > Myida > Dreissenidae > Dreissena > Dreissena rostriformis. The sequence goes on along the minus strand of VMBQ01001840.1, from coordinate 136,173 downwards.
AAAACACGTTTGTATCCAAGTTATAAAAAAAATAAAAATCGAATGTAGCTTTTATTTTCGTGTACGATTACTTAATAACAATATTAGTGTAAAGTATAGCCTCTGCATGTAATGATCACACCCTAATCATTCGCCTTAATACATACATATGAATAAATCATTTTCGTTGAAAAAGGCTTTACTACCATCTAACAATTACTGACACTGTTTGAATGTTTGTTTCACAAATCTGTTGTACTTGATTTGTTCAAACTACCGCTTGCCTTTTCAGTAATATTGGGGTTCTGGTCGGCAGCATAGTGGGAGGCGTGGCCGGTCTGATAACGCTGGTGTCGATAGTAGTTTGCTGCTGTTGTATCATGGGGCGGAATCGAGCCAGACAGGGACAGGTCCTCACAACAACAAGTAAGAGTCTCAATTTTTGTAGAACAAAACACATACAAACCTAGTAATCTCATTGAAAGCTTATTTTCTTAAATAAAAATACCTTGGGAGACTTTAAACAGTCTAAAAAAAGAAATACAGTTCTAAAATGTTAATTAAAAGTAAGGAATACAACAATCTTGCAATTAGGCACGAATAAATAAACAATTAAATACATTTTTTGTTATACCCCCGCCAAAGGCGGATGTATATAGAATTGGCGTTGTCCGTCCGTCCGTCATTCCGTTTTTCACACAATTTTGAAATCGGCTGGGAATATCACTTCAACAAATTTGCTTGTTCTATCTTGCACTAAACACAGCTGATAAGTATGTTTTAAATTAACGTTTTAACGTTTTACAGTAAGTTGCAATTTTACAAGTATCCAATGTCATTTACAGATAGCTCACCGGGATATGGTACCCCTGGAACACAAATGGGATACGTACAGCAACCTTACCAGCCTTACCCTATGCAGACAAACAATATACCTCCCGGATACATGACAACAACCACTCATCCGACAGCACCATTGCAACCACCCCCATACGAGGAGGTCACCAAAGGATAAAAAAGTTCCTTTTCACCTCTTACAGAGATTCTTAAATCTCAACATCGGATTTGTGCGTAAATATGTGTTCAGATATTGTTATGGTGTCATTGTGTACATTTTAAGTGTCCGAGAAAAATCATTTACTTTGTAATACTGAGAACTACAAAGGTTCCTTGACATTGACAAAAGGAAATCCAATGGTGCAGTAAATGTATGTATTGGAATTATAATCAACACTTACTTTAATCCACTGGCATGAGTCCAAAAATGCTATTGAAAGTAACATAATTATAAATAATTGATTTATGGTTTTGATTTGAATTGATGAATTGTGGTCATGGATCCGTAGTTCTCAATCCTTGTTGCACAATGTTAAAGTTTACAGTTCTGTCAGTGAACATTACATGTAAACAGATACTTGGTTTAGAAGTTTCTTTACATCAACATGTATCAATTAGAGTTACATTTGTGTCTTTCATTGCTTGTTGTGTGATTTGGATTTAATAGGTTAATATGTCTGGGCCGAATGTTAGGTTTGGAGCTCCTCAACACATACATGCTTTGCACCGTTTGTTCTAAGGCGGTGACCCTGGTTTCATTTATAATTGTTTTGTGTGTTTGTGAATATCTGCGTGTTGTTTCGTTTGCTTTTGTTACCTATCTCGCTGCTAGACAATTGATAATTTCCATACATAAAGGACCAAACGCTGGTAAAACAAAGTGGCTCTTTTTCACAATTAAATCAAAAGGGAAAACAAATCTGTCTTATTAAATATTTGAATATAATATTGTCTTAATACAATCTCGTGTTGTTGTGCAACTATATGGATCATGACGGAGCTATGCTCTTTGACGTCCGTATGCCACAAACTATTTTAATGGATGTTAGTGACAATTATTTTAGTTTAAACATATTTATTTCAAACAAGCATGTTTATACATACAATTTCATACAACATTTATAATAAATAATAACATGTTTGAATGGGATGAGAACGGAAGACAAGGTCTTATAGTGTTCTTCTCCCTCGCCTTAGTATATATGCAGTCGCATGGGTTAGTACGAAAATAATTGGATTCAAAGTAATTAGTCGAGAAAAACACTAGGCAAATAATAATAAAAAAAGAATCTCCAATTACAGAGTGTCAATTGTTATAGGTAATAGTATGACAGTAGGAAGGTGTAAGGGATAAGGTGGTAGAAGTTTGGGAAACACAAGAAAGAAGAAAGAGGGTTTGCAAAACTTGGGGGGAAAAGACGTATGGGAGCCGTTCTATAGCATATTTACGTATCGAATCGCTTACTATTAATTATAAATTTATGAACTGAATCAGCTATTTTAGTATTGATTAAGTAGTCACGAGTGTCGTCTCCATATAAAATAGTTTCAATGCATGGGGCAGTATATAGTTATCGTATTGATAAGTTCGCCGCGAATGTGTACATACTGGGTGCATTCGAGAAAGTTATGTGAAGTCGTTTCGCGAAGTCCACAGAGACACAAAGGAGATGTTACGATGTTGCGTCTGAATAGATGTTCATTTAATGCGTTACAATGTGTTCTTATGCGCGTATGTAGCATTTGAGAGCGTCTTTCTCCGTATGAAAATAAAGGATTTGGAGTCGGTCTATCACTGTTAATGCGCCGTTTAAATGAAAGGATAGATTCAGCGTTTTTGACATCAACAGGAAGATTATTCCATTCCGATACAGTTGATGGAAGGAACGAGTTTGAATATAGTGATGTGCGGGCTTGAATTGTTGTAGATGTGAAGAATTTCTTAGAGAATAATTATTACCTGACCCCACTGTTGCGGGAAACAGAGATTGTAAGTAAGTTGGAACATTGCTAGAATTCATTTTATACATTAATATTAATTTATGTTTACGTCTACGTTGACTTATAGATTCCCATCCTAACTCATTATAAAGATCCTCTAATGAGACTAAACGTGTGCATCCAGATGTTATTCTCGCGGCTTCGGTTTCGATTTTTTCTAGTTCGTCTTTTTCATATTGTGTACAATTATCAAAAACAACATCTGAATACTCAAGAAATGGTCTTATAAACGAAAAGTATATTTTCTCTAGAAATTTTCGATCAAGCATTATTTTCAAATGATACTAGCGTTTATTTCGTATTAATATTCGCTCTATATCTCGACTTTACTCGCTGCGAAATTTCTTAGCGGGATGACTTTTATACAGCTCCACTTAGAAAATTCGCAGCGAGTTAAGTCGAGATATACGGCGATTTTTAATTCGAAAAAAAAACGCTGATCACTTTCTTACTGATATGGCTAGAAAGTGAGCGTCATTTAAAAAATAAACAAAAGTAATAAAGAGTATAAAACGGCGAAAAATACATGTCTCGGCATGGACGTCGCCATCTTGGCTATCACGGGATTACCCCCTCTGGGTCATTATGCCTATTGGAAGGACATGTAGCAGCCCCAACAAAATACAGTTTAAATCCACGGAAAATATTCCTTAAAATCGAAAAAAAGAGGCTAGAATGTTGATTGCTTTGCTAAATTACTACACATTAATTAGAAGATAGTATGGATTGAATACGTCGGATATTATGAAAAAATCTTTAAATTCAATACAAAAAGAAAAGAAAATGTGTTTGCTTTTGGATATTGCAGAGAAATAATTTCCTCAGTAAAGTTAGAAAATAAATATTTAAACGGTCGTTTGCTCGAGTGAAAATGAGAAATTTTCAAAAAGCCTCTATATAAATACCTTTACTATTAAACCTTATTATAATATAATGTACAAATTAAAAGTAAATATCCGTATAAAAATAAATATTTGATTATGATAACCCGGGACAATTGCAATGTATTTATTTACTTAAAGATTTTTAACAATATATATCACTGTGCAAAATGCCCGAAGTAATATATATCAACTGTCAAACTAAAAATACGTAATGTTCTTTTATTTCATCTGTTAAAATGACCGTTTTGCAAAATGGTTAATCGACTATTTTTTCGTTGTCATGCACGTTAAATAGAAATAAAAATAAAAACAGGTTGTATAGACAGCATATTCTGTGAAATAATTATCTTGTGCAAGAAGACACAATGTACAAATTACTTTCCTGTAATATTGATATGTTAGTTTTAACCTATTTATTTAAGCTCGATTACATCGAAAGCCGCAGGCTTATTGAAACGCTCTCGAGTCCGTTTCCTGGGCATAGAACAAGCACTTGGTGTCTTTGGGGGGGGAGATCTAAAGAACGCTC
>VMBQ01001840.1:0-130595 GCA_007657795.1 Dreissena rostriformis | reverse complement strand
TGAGGACGCCGAAAATTGCTCAGGACGCGAGCCCACGGCGACCACTTTGAACATGTTCAAAGTGGTCGCCGAAGTCCGGCGTTCTTACGGCGTTCTGTTAAGGACGTCGTAGGGACGCCGTAGAGACGCAATAGTCGTAGTAGGGACGTGGTAGGGTCGCTGTAAGGTCGCCATGGACGTCGTGTGGTCGCCGCTCAAACCCACAGACAATGATCATTGACTGCAAGGTATGTCGCCGTGTGGTCGCCGCTGCGGGGACGCCATGGTCGCAATAAGAACGCAGTAAGAACGCCAAGGACGCCGTATGGTCGGCTTTGGTCGCCGTAAGAACGCGGTAAGGTCGCGAGGGACGTATTAAGTGAGGACGCGCAGAACGCCATAAACCAGGACGCTGGTGTGACGGGAAGGCGAAAAACAGCATTTTTACCGAAAAAGTCATTGGCGTCCTTACTACGACAATCAGAAATTTCCAGAAACACAGTCTTAGGTCGCCGTAAGGACGCCAGTCCGGTGTGACGGGGCTATTAGCAGTGGTTTGGTTCATGCGCTTCTTACTTATGCGACCCGGGTTCCCGGCGCATGTGAGTTTTGTAGGTGGTCACCTTACCGGACAGTTGGTTTTCCTCCTGGCACTCCGGCCCCCCCCCACACCAAACAGAGCCCACGAAAATTGAATAACTTTCATTAAAAACTTAATAGCAGGAAATTGCAGCTATAATTCAAAATTCGTCCCAACTTTCGTGAGGATAGTAAGAAAATTAGGTTGGAGCGCTGGGACACACTCCGGGTCTTCATACCATTCGGACTCTGGCCCGGAAGGACCTCAATAACTTCAAAATACACATATACACACAGTAGAAGAAGTAGTTATATTAGTAATAACAATATCTGTTTTGGCTGAGACAGACATAATTTTAGTAGATAGACGTAAACATTATGTAACAGATTATTTTATTTTATTGTTGATCGTATTTTGTGGACTGTTGTCTGTAAAAGATAATGCATATATTATGAGTATAGTATTTATATTATCCAAAGTTACAACTGTTAAATTGGTTCATTAAAGTAACAAAGAGCAACAACCTCAATAAAATGTTAGCATTACATCAGTAAAAATTCGTTGAAAAAGTTAATTGACATATTTTCTCCAACACGGTCTGCCAAAGTGTTGCAACCATTTTTCTGAAGAAAAAAAACCGCTTAAAAGCAATTAATCCAAAATTCAAACTAAATTGTCCTGCCCGGAATACAGTTCACCTGCCGTCTCCTAATTTAAGATTAAACCGGTCGCCCATTACACATTATCGTCGTTATGTAGCGTTTCACGTGTAGTCGCGCTAGTGGAAGTGGAAGCAGAAGAGAAAATAGAAAAAGATTCTACCTCACATGCACGTATAGCCAGTTGAGCAATGCGGGCCACCTGACTCTCTTGTTGACCCTACAATGTGAGTTAGACTGCCGTAATTCTATTCAATTGTCTTGGAGAGCTCGGGTTTGCAACAGGTAAATCTTTGAAATGCGCGCTTAACATTATTTTTTATTAAATAATAAATAATATTAATATTATTATTAGTAGTATAATTAATAATGATTATTTTTGTTAATTATAATAATAATTATTATTATCTTAAATCTTATTATTGTCTTTACAAATTTCCTTAAGGTGATTTGTTTGACAATGTTTGATTTACATGTATTAAATATTATATTTGTAACGCAATTCTTTTATTTACGCTTTCATAACTTATTTGACTTTAATACGTTTATGATACTATATCTTTAATTTAAGATGTTGTGAGATGATATTTCGAAGCAGCATTTCGCTGTTAAGTACCGTCATTCGTTTATGAAACCATTGCTGTTTGACGTTTTGTTGAATGAGCGATTTGAATTTGTTGTCATTTTTCATTTATCCAATGGAATTTTGTTTAGTAATCAATATATTAATGTTAACGCACGTATCTTATACGTTGATATTAGAAAAAAAAACTGTTTAAAGAAATGTTATAACAGTATGCCTTCTGTTTATAAATTTCTCCAATTGCTGAACACAACGAATTAATCTGAACTTATTAAGTTAGCCAACATTTTTTAAAAGAAGCTCTTATTTTAAGAAATAATATTGCTAATGTTGTTACTTAACTTCAAACAGTAATCCTCCATATATAACAAGTATTTTTACCTAACCTTTTCGTAACCGTATACGATGTTGCTTATGTTTATTGTATTACTATCTTTATCTCTGTGACATAATTGTATGTGAAATATCTAGTGTTTCGACGATGTGTACTGTGCAAGTCTGAATAAATATTTGCCTTGTCTTGTCTTAATCATCAGCCAGTACCGGAAACTCCCACTCCACAAATCGAAAGCAGATCTGTGAAAGCCGACAAGTCGGGTTCACACGTTGGCGCAAAAAATGGGTCCACCGACTGCATTTGTGTGCGCCATGTTGGCCGCACTTTTTACCGTCGCCTCCTCAAGTAAGAAGACTCTTTAAAAATATGTGTCGCGTTCTGAGAAAACTGGGCATAATGCATGTGCGTAAAGTGTCGTCCCAGATTAGCCTGTGCAGTCCGCACAGGCTAACCAGGGACGACACTTTCCGCTTTTATGACATTTTTCGTTTAAATGAAGTCTCTTCTTAGCAAAAATCCAATTAAGGCGGAAAGTGTCGTCCCTGATTAGCCTGTGCGGATTGCACATGCTAATCTGGGACGACACTTTACGCACATGCATTATGCCCAGTTTTCCCAGAACGCGACTCATATTGTTCACTTTCATTTGCATATTAATCATCGAAAATTGTTCTCTTTGCCGTTCAAAATAAAAACGGAACGACTTTATATAACGATTTCATTTCAATAAAAACAAGTTTTATTTTATTTTTATTTCCTTTTATATATTTTTCAATGGATTTTTTCAATTTTATTTCTGGCGTATCTGCATTTTCTATCCAAACGCTTGCATTTATTTAAAAAAGAACGGTATACAATAGTCAGGACATTTAATACTATAGTATCGTCCACTTAAAAGTTTTTTTTTGTTTCGTATACCATAACGCCTGCTTCCATGCTGCACTTAAAGTAACAAAAGTAATCCGCAACAACCATATAAACAAAAACTCATTTTGCTGTTTCTAATAATTGCTTGACTCCAATTTGATAAATTCTCTCTAAAAAGAACGTTCAATTATTTGTGTGCTAAAATATGGTAAAATCTATATATAGCTTTCTAAAAATCAAACATTGATAATTTCACAGAACATAACAGAATATTTATTCAACTTAAGCATTGCAAGCTTATCGTTTGACAAATATACAATACACATTATTTTACCATTATTAAGAAGATAGTATCTTCGTTCCAGTAAAGATAATTGATCTGACTAGATTTATTTTTATTAACTGCATGTTCTTTTTACCCTTTGCATGCTGGGTAATTTGTCGTCTGCTAAAATGTTGTGTGCTAAATTTCAAAAATTAGCATTTTCTTTGATTTTTTTTCAAAGTATACTATCAGAATAGCAAACAGTTTGGATCCTGATGAGACGCCACGTTCTGTGGCGTCTCATCTGGATCCAAACTGTTTGCAAAGGCCTTCAAAATCCGGTTCCAGCGCTCAAAGGGTTAAATAGTAAACGCTCCCACTCAAATGATTCTGTACCTATATCGATATATATAGAAATGAATACTTGTTAAAATCCAACATACTGGAATATCATGTCATGTATCTTTTTATTGAATATTTGTCAATCGATAAGCTTGTTCTGCTTTAGTTGAATAAATATAATGTTATGTTCTGATAATTTCATAGTACGAAAGCGATCGTCATATTCGCATGTCACACGCTTTTTCTTGATAACACAAACAATGTTTTACTCGCGAATACCTATTCCAAATGCCTACGAATATCTTCATTTTCTGTTTATTAATACAGCTACATTTATTTGATTATACATATGAGTTTCTTTGTAATATTAGCTACCATATGCTCCATTAACTTCACGAAATCAAAAATGAAACAGGTTACACAAAGAAAAAAAAACGCCACGATTAGATGAATTTCCCTGTACAATGATTAACGATTGAACATATATATTTTGATAAAACGAATATCCCAGTGCAATTATAAACACGTATGTACGTATACATTTTATTAGACATACTACGATGTTCCGTTAGGGTAAGGTGGTGATACAACGAATGCACAATGGTGATTGTGTGGTGTTGCACTGTTATCTTGATCGCATCATCGCAACAGCGTCATCGTGATGTCGTTCTGTTGTATAATCGTATCTTTATACGTCTTTAGTTTACCATCTTCATCGCACCATCGTAACAGCGTAATTGTGATGTCATGCTGTCGTGCCATCGTATAATCGCATCATTGCACCGTCATTAGTTTACCATCTTCATAGCCCCATCGTTACAGCGTCATCGTGATATCATGCAGTCGTGCAATCGTATAATCGAATCATTGCACTGTCATTAGTTTACCATCTTTATCGCAACATCGTTACAGCGTCATTGTGATGTCGTGCTGGTGTTTCATCGTATAATCGTTTCATTGTACCGTCATTAGTTTACCATCTTCATCGCACCATCGTTACAGCGTCATTGTGATGTCGTGCTGGTGTTTCATCGTATAATCGTTTCATTGTACCGTCATTAGTTTACCATCTTCATCGCACCATCGTTACAGCGTCATTGTAATGTCATGCTGTCGTGCCATCGTATAATCGAATTATTGCAGTCTTTAGTTTACCATCTTAATCGCAGTATCGTGTTGACGTCACGCACCATAGTGTAATCGGCCATCTTTTCACTGGGCAATCGACTATGTCAATACGGACTAAAACACACAATACTGTACACATTATGTTTTACGAATGAAACTTGATTTTTGTTGTCAAATTCGAGTCTCGAGTCTCAAACTATGTAACAACCGCTTAGTGTCTCAAACTATGTAACAACCGCTTAGTGTCTCAAACTATGTTACAACCGCTTAGTGTCTCAAACTATGTAACAACCGCTTAGTGTCTCAAACTATGTAACAACCGCTTAGTGTCTCAAACTATGTAATAACCGCTTAGTGTCTCAAACTATGTAACAACCGCTTAGAGTCTCAAACTATGTAACAACCGCTTAGTGTCTCAAACTATGTAACAACCGCTTAGTGTCTCAAACTGTGTAACAACCGCTTAGAGGCTTTGTGCTGTTAGCGATAGGCTCTCGGTTAAAATAGAACTCTGGCTTTTCCTTACTTGTGATTATAAATGTTCGCGTGTGTGGCTTCAAATATATAGGTATCTTCAAATATCCGTATCAATAAAAAGTGTGCGATTTTATAATCTTAATTTAGAATCGGTTATGATTATCAACTGGTTTTAATGGAATATTCATTAGGATCAGCTTAAACTTTTTGTATAATAACAGAATCTCATTTTAACAAGTTCTGGAATCTATGAAAGCTCCGTAGTGTCATCATAAAACATAACAGTGTATAAATTAAAGCGCTTCGTCTGTCTCAAATTGTTTGCAGATAACTGCAAGACGCTTCAAGCTCAAGCTAACGGCGCCCTTAAAAGCGGCACATACACCGTCCAGAACAGCGCCGGGCAGTCATATCGCATCTACTGTCAGTTCTACAGCGGCTACGGATACACGTTCCTATCCACCTCAACCAACGTCAATGTCGACATGTCCTCCCTCTATGACGACAAGGGCCACGTGATCATACGTCACAAGCGCTCAACCGGCGTCCAGTACACGTCGACGATGTCCCAGTTGACGGCGTACGCCAATACACCAGTGTCGGTGCAATATTCGGCAAACAGCGGGTACAATGGTCCGGGTAACACTCAGATGGCGCCGTATATTTATCGTCGGTTTCATTCCGGCAGCGATGACCTATAGGGGCGCAACGCAGGGATGGAAGGTCAACGGCGGGGAACTGACCTTCTCTAACTGCGATGGGAATCCCAACAGCTACATCGCTTTCTTTTTCAACCCGAAAGGTCAAGGGTATTCGGCCTATGTCGGCGGACATAACACGCTCATGTACCAGTGGTATGTGACGTAATCACATAATCTAGTTAACATTTGTGTTGCGTTCTGAGAAAACTGGACAAAATGCTTGTGCGTAAATTGTCATCCCAGATTAGCCAGTGCAGTACGCACAGGCTAATCAGGGACGACAATTTCCGCTTTTATGATTTTTTTTTCATTTAAATGATGTCTCTTCTTAGCAAAAATCCAATTTAGGCGGAAAGGGTCGTCCCTGATTAGTCTGTGCGGACTGCACAGGCAAATCTGGGACGACACTTTACGCACATGCATTATGCCCAGTTTTCTCAGAACACGACACATTTGAGAAAATCATTTATTTACAAAAATAACAATTTCATGGTGTGGTCTTTTGTGTACATGTACATAAACAACGATTGTATGGTGTGGCCTTATTACAAGTTATTAATTAATTTACCAAGACGACTAACCCATGTGCTGTCAATCCGATAGGCCAAAATGTAATTTATTAATTACACTCCATTATTATTGAGCTGGCCTTTTTCTATCTTACATACTACCGTCTGTATCATGGGTATTTAACCAGTCACTGTTTGTATTTAGACAATACTACACGGCAGAGCTGGGCCAGACGTCTATAATCGGACCGATGCCGTCATAACGATCCGATTCTTTTAAGATATAATATCGGCCCGGCTAAGCGGGCCAATATAATCTATATTCGCCCGCAAGATACGAATAATGGCCCGCTCGTGACGTCATTTTGATACTATTTATAGTAACGATATGTAATATTAAATACGTAAGTCAGTACATGTTAGACAATTGGGCAGAACGGTCACAATTTCTTGCTGTAGCGGGACCGTCTGGCCGCCGCTGTTGTCTTGTATTTTACGAACATTGGAAAACGTTGTGTTAGCGTTTAATACGCAAACATAAATCGCAATGAAAACTGAATTCGCCGTAGCGTAGTGGAAATGGTGTCCGCCTAGCGACCGGGAGATCACGGGTTCGATCCCTACTGGGATCGTTTCTTCGATTTTCCCCCAAAGACAACATATACAGGTTATAGTCCCAGGAAACGGACTCGAGAGCGTTTCAAAAAAGCCTTAGGCTTTCGATGCAATTCGATGCAAAAATAAATAGGTTTGAACTAATGAAAACTGAAATGGACGTTTTTGTTATTGTGTTCTCCACGTTACATAATATTAAATCGATGAAAACTGAAATGGGCGTTTATGTAATTGTGTTCTCCACGAACTATGTTACAGGTATGACGGCGCCTCTGTCGTCCCTTCCGCCGAGTACCTCCCTGACGAGTTTTTCGCCAACTACCACGAGATCCACCTGGGCGGCTGCGGTGGCTACAGTCGAGGCTCGAACGTACCGTGCGGTGGTGCGGTGGGGATGAAATTTAGTGAGTATTGACCCTTCATTTTTATAAAGGCTCTAACCGTTAAAATATGTTTTCTATATGTTTATAAAATATCCCAAAATTTAATGTGAAAATTGTTTTTGGAATAATTGGTTGACAAGTGACTATAATTTACACAAAACATTAAAACTGTTATGCCTCCTTCGAAGATGCGGGAATATATTACTATGTACCTGTCTGTCGGTAGGTAAATTGGTAGGTCGCTAAGTCGGTCCGTACACCATTGGTTTCCGCAGGATATCAATGTAACAGTGGGTATAAAATTTAGTGAGTACTGACTCATTTTTATAAAGGTTTCTAATGGTTCAAATAATTTTACCATATGTTGCCTATAAAATGTATCAAAAGTAAATGTGCCATTTAAATGCATTGTTTTGGAATAATTGGACGACATGTTATACTAATTAATACAAAACGTCAATAGTACAATGGCCAACCCCAACCCCCTTCGAAGAAGCGGGGATATAGTATTTTGCATCCGGTAGGTCGGTAGGTAAATCGGCAGGACGGTTGACACACCATTTGTTTCAGCACGATATCTAGGGAACGTTTTGACCTACAACAATGCAAACTAATATGATGGTTACTTTGAACGAGGTCAATAGGGTAAAGGTCAAGGTCACAGTGAATATTAAATGAAACATATACAATACTCATTAATATTACTTTTGATATCAGTAAAAAAATCCATAAAAAAGGCTTTAAATCGTGATAGATCTGAATATTTGACAATAAGTTCCACAATTTAGGATATAATATGGTACAACAAATACACGTGTTCAACCATTAAATGAAATCCTCGGAGACAGGATAAATAGGATTACATTAAATGGTTGTACACATATTTGTTTTTAAAAACAGCAACATCTTCTTGTTACCAGTAATAATATAAAACGTTTTCTTCTGATGTGCTTTTAAATTAGTATGCTGGGTAGTGATAACCCTTTATTAGTTTACAATCACAATCAAAGATATCACGTTTCAATGTCACAATGACGACCTTGTTGCAAGTCGGGACAAGGCATATATGTTTTACAAAGATCTATTGTTGTATTTTTATTGCTCTTGTTGTGTAATATTATAAAAAAAACTAACATGAAAAAAAGCAAAACAAGCCTGCAGTTTCTCCCTGAAATGTCCATGTTCATTAATGCCATCTTAGAATAATCACTTTGGTCTCTAAAGAGGAAAATTTCGTTTTTGATCACGAAATCAAATACACATGTTTTACATTGTTTTAATGTTGACAGATGTCTGATAAGATTTTTTTCTATGCTAAATTTATTTTCTAATAAAAATAGTTTTCATATTTCTATTTTCTGCTCTCTGCAGATATTGAGTGCGGAGTTCCGGTGAAGGTTGACGGAGCGCAAATGACGTACACGGGTACAGCCATCGGCCACATTGCCATGTATACGTGTCTCTCCGGATATCAACACACTGGTGGCGATCTCGCTCGCACCTGCAGCGGAAGTGGCGCCTGGTCCGGCTCAACTCCCGTGTGCGGAAGTGAGTTTGCTTCTGGATTGAAATTTCTTATTTTATAATAAATGCCAATATCATCATCAATTTGCTCGACGTTGGATTGCTGTTTGTTTATCGCCATTAACTCATATTTGAGTCGTGTTCTGATAAAACTGGACAAAATACATGTGCGTAACGTGTCATCCCAGATTAGCCTGTGCAGTCCGCACAGGCTAATCAGGGACGACACTTTCCGCCTAAACTGGATTTTCGCTAACACGAGACATCATTATAACGAAAAATTCCATAGAAGCGGAAATTGTCGTCCCTGATTAGCCTGTGCGGACTCCACAGGCTAATCTGGGATGACAATTTACGCACAAGCATTATGCCCAGTTTTCTCAGAACACGACACATTTGACAAAGAGTCGCCTCTGGAACGGACATACTTTATTTTTCGGACATTTTCTTTAGTTTAAGTAATTTATTTATTGTGCAATTAATACTTAAAAACACAAACGCACACAAGTCCGTCTGTCAATAAATCCCTAAAGGACGCTATTTATTTGAAGCATTCTAAAAATGCATACATGAATCCTGGAATTCTTTGGCCGAAATATATAATGTAAATCAGTTATTCACGTATGGAAAACATATTTTATTTCTACTTTTAGTTAAGAGCCTTAACCTTAACTTATATTATTTTACCAATATATGTTAATAATTGGTTAAAATAACACCGATTGAATGCGTTTTTTCATCGTCGGAACTCATGCTCGCTTCCATCAGTTTAAGCTTCTCGGTAAAATAATTTAAAGAAATATACATCTGTTTAATTTTATTTAAAATTGTTTTTGTCACTTGCATTATATGAACTCGTTTCCATGCATTTCCCTTTATAAAAGATATATGCGCATGCCAAGTACAGTCATTGGACATAAGTACGCCTAAATGTGAACATTTACACTCGGTATAATAATGTTTGAGCTAGTCAGTGATGGCTGCGATGGTTTATTAATTTTTCGAGATATAAGCATGGATTCGGACTTTGAGGGACTAAAGGAAACACAGATCTAATATCGAGCTGACATGCGTGTTACTAAAACTCCTGATTTCGTCATTCGTGTATTATGTCGCCTCCATGTTCCTTTTTATCTTACTATGTGGTGACATCCACACCAATCCCGTTCCTATTTCCAGACAGAACATAGAATCTGCCTCAACATCATTCACCTCTTCTTCTCAATCAGTTGATTTAAGTAACCACTTATCCTTTATGCACTACAACGTCCAAAGTATCATCTAGAAATTAGACATTTTATATACCGAATTTAAGGATTTCGACATTTTATCGTTCTCAGAAACATGGCTCACGGAAACGTCCCTTACACAAGATCTGATTTTCTCAGATTTTAACCCCCCTGAAAGAAAAGATCGGCCTGGAGACAGCCACGGTGGTGTCCTAGTCTACATTAAAAATAATCTATCTTACAAAAGACGCACAGACCTCGAAATCAATGGTANATGCATTTAACTTCCTACACACTCATCAGATCCTCTCCCCCTTACAATCTGGATTTGTCCCTGGTGACTCAACAATAAACCAGCTTACGTTTCTCTATAACTTCTTTAGCGAGGCTATCGATTCTGGAAAAGAGGTCAGAGCTATATTCTGCGACATTAGCAAAGCATTCGACCGTGTATGGCATAAGGGTTTGTTGTTTAAGCTTACCAATATAGGCATAAGAGGTAGTCTCTTATCCTGGTTCGAATCCTACCTTACTAACCGCAAACAAAAAGTTGTTCTCCCAAACGCAGAATCCAATTGGTCTCATATCAACGCTGGAGTACCCCAGGGCTCAATTTTAGGACCTCTTTTGTTTTTAATTTTCATTAATGATATTGTAAAAGATATTCATGCAAACATCAGGTTATTTGCCGACGACACTAGCCTTTATGTTGTAGTCGACAATCCAGTCAACGCTGCAGCTATACTTAACTCCGATCTCGAAAGAATCAATAAATGGGCTAAAACGTGGCTTGTCTGTTTTAATCCTAAGAAAACGGAATCGATGATCATAAGTCGCAAGACAAACACAACTCAACATCCCCCTGTCTATATGGATAACGTCGCCATTAGCGAAGTAACAAAACATAAACATCTAGGACTCTACTTTACGAAAGAACTTAAATGGGGCACTCATATTGAGTACATTGTTAATAAGGCCTACACAAGAATACACGTAATGAAAAAGTTAAAATTTTATTAAGATCGTTCCTCATTGGAAACCATGTACTTATCATTTATTCGTCCTTTACTCGAATACGGCGACGTCGTTTTCGACAACTGCACATTACAAGACCGAGAACTGTTAGAAAACGTCCAACATGAGGCTGCACGAATAGTCACAGGTGCCACGATATTAATCTCTATCCAAAAGCTTTTGGAAGAAGTCGGATGGGAAACTTTAATTAATCGCAGAGCCAAACATAAACTCGCTCTTTTTTACAAAATGACTAATAACCTAACCCCATCCAATCTGTCTGACTTATGTCCACCAATGAAAACCAACGACCGCTATAATTTAAGGAATAATCAATCACTTTATATTCCTAGAGCTAGAACCGCGCTCTACTACAACTCATTTATCCCATCCACAACTCGTGCTTACAATAGCCTTTCAACCGAAATCTCGAACGCAACATCCATCTTCAAATTTAAAAGAGGTCTTCCATCCTCAGCGGTCAAAGTTCCAAAATAGTATTACTATGGCAAACGTATATCCCAGATAATGCATACGCGACTACGCACAAACTGAAGTGTGCTTTCACATGACCTGTTTAGTAAAAACATTATACAATCCCCTCTTTGCTCTTGTGGCGAAGAAGAAACAGCTAGTCATTATTTATTTCACTGCCCATTGTACTCCACCATTCGAGTGCGCCTCTTGAACTGTGTATCGCACTTCTGCATGCCCTCAACCAAGGTATTGCTTTTTGGAAATCCTCTTCTTTCTTTGGAAGACAACTGCACTATTTTTGCAGCAGTACATACCTTTATTGATAAATCTAAACGTTTTGATAAGACGCCTTCGGTACCAATTCCCACATTATCATAACGTGCTCCCCAGCTCCGTCAAACTCTTGCTCCAACCTCGTTCTACCACTCTATCTCCGCTTCCATTTCTCTAACTCTTCCCCACTATCACTTACACATCCACTTCATCTATGTACTCATACTCATCTGCTCTTCCCACATCAAACCTTACTTCAATCTAATTATACACATGTACTTTCTACCACAACCACTCTTCATTAACATTAATGTAGTGAAGTCCTTTTCGCCTAATGGATCGTTTATTCTTGCTCGTGGAACGACCTACAATAAGCTAAGTTTAGCTTCCAGGTCAATCCACATGTTACTGTGTATTTATTTGATGTATATGCATTCCGAAATAAATATGTTTAAACCAAAGGAAACTAGCCATTAATCAGCCCAGCTGGATATGTTATCAATATCTGCATGCAATAGGCTGCAGTTTCATTTGGCGAATTTACGACCATGAAAACATACTGGTATCATCAGCAAACAAATGTACATATGCTTGTATGTCAGCGATGATATAATTTATATATAGTATAAACATAAGTTGGCCTAGAATAGAGCCTTGGGGGACACCGGATGTGAATTTCCATAGGACATGACTGCGCCCTGGTAAGATTACTTTTTGTTTACGATCAGTAAGATAATTACATGTAGATAAAAATGATTATAGATTACCTCGAATGCCTGCTTGATGTAATTTGTATAATACACCTCTGTGCCATACTTTATCAAAAGCTTTAATTATATAAAAAATACAACTCCGACCTCAAGGCCATTGTCTAGGTCTCTACAAAATGTATTGTAAATATATGTTAGCCGATTAACTGTAGAATCACCAGGCAAGAAGCCAGACTGCGTGGACACAAAAAATGAATTTGCACGTAGAAAATTAAAAATGTTAATGTAATATTCTCTCAAAGACCTTCTCAATAGTATTTAGCAATGATATAGGTCGATAATTAGACGCTACAGGTTATCACCCTGTTTAAAAATCGGACAGACATGAGCAATTTTCCAACAAGAAGGCATTTTTTGAGTATTTAGACAAGAGTTAAACAGATCGCACAATGGGTAGCTTAATTGATAAATGGCTTCTTTGAGAATTCGATTATCAATTCCATCAGGACCGGATGCTTTACCTAGCTTGAGACATTTGATTGAGTCAATGACTTCTTCCTGTGTAATATGAATATACTAAAGACTTTTATCGTTTGAATTGTTCATAGGTGGAAGATCGTGGTTGCTTTCGTCAATTGAGCATTGGCTTGCGAAATACCTGTTTAGCATATCAGCTTTACATGAGTTATTTGCTACAAATGTACGTGTTTGTTCATCAAAAAGAGGAGGAATTGAAGAACTTGTGTTGGTAGGAATAAATATTCGAAGTGCTTTCCACAGTCTTAAGCGCAAAGGTCTTTAGTTAACATGCAAAATTGTTAAAATATTCGTTTTTTGAATAACGTAAAAGTAATACGACATCATTCCTGAAACGACGAAAATTTGACAAAGGAATATGACTATTTAATTGTTTAGCTTTTCTGTATTGACGTTGTCGAATCTTTTTCTTTATGTTATTATTTAGCCAGGGCAGATCACGAGAACGTATACAAACATTTTGTTTGGAATACACGATCCTGCAATTTCTACAATTATTTTGGTAATATTTTCTGCATAAATATCAACATTATCACATTTAAGAAGATCCCAACTAGTGTCTGTCATTAATTGTCTTTGTTTTGAATAATCCCCAATGTCGTAACGCCAGATATGTCAATACAAAGTTTTACATATAGGTTTTGTAAATGTTTATGTTACAAAAACAGGGCAGTGGTACCGAATAGATTGGTCTAAAAATGGTTCGCCTGTTCCAGAAAGTAATACAGTATTCAGATTACTCACAAAGATTAGATCAATAATTGAAGATGTTTGTTCAGTAAAGTTAGTTGGCTCATGAATAAGTTGCGTTAAGTCATATTGTAGACATAATTCATTAATTTTTCGTGCCGATAATTTGGCAAGAGCATATATATTCAAATCACCTGTAATAATTATATCATGTTTTCGTGTTTCTCTGGCTAGTCCTATAGAATCTTCGATATATTGCATATACAATATATCAAAATTATTTTGTTCATGCGATAGATACGTATAATAAACATTTATTCTATATTGCTTGATCGATCTCAAAATCATCATTTGTAAACGGCACACTATGATCTTTATTGGTTGAGCGCCGTTAAACCCAAAATAAAAAAATAAAAATAAAACTGTTTTGACTGACGAACAAATAATGAAGAAATGAGTGTAACCGACATCATCGACAATCATTCCGTTAAAAACATAGGAAAATAGCCACTAAGGCAATGAATGGTGCATTCAAGATTTTTATATGTGAAATTGGGGACATGGACTCAACATTGTCGCTTCCAGAAATTTGAAAAAGAAATGTATCCATCGTACACGAAAGTCCCCGCTAAATGCCACTGACACTAAAATGAGTGTCGTAATGTAAATGCATTATACAAAAATAAGTAAACAAATTTACAAAGGGATATAACTCTAACAATAGGGAAGTAAAATGAATGTTTCTTGTGTTCAGCTCATTCCTTTAGCAAATCTTAATAGCTTTTACGTTTCAATTTGATAACTCGTTCAGCGTTTAAGTTATGATCCGGACAAAACAAACGGCATTATTTCAAAAACAGGGGAACTTGATGTTTGATTCTTGCGCACTGTACACTCTCTAAATGCGATCTACTTCAGATTCTACTTGATACGTCTTAGTTTTGTTAGATATGTTCGGGACAAAATGTATGTACAAATGTTAACAAACTCCAATAATTTAAGTTTTATATCTGCAATACGCTTGGAGGGAATTGTCTGTTGATTTTCCTTGTGTGCTAATTCACATGTTTTAAAGGTTGTCGATGCTATACAAACTGTTTTAGTAAGAGAGTGAAAAGTAATAAGCGCGGTACGACACAGTGACGCAGTGATTTCGGGGGCAAACACATATTGCTATAGCAATGTAAGCTCGGTTAGTCCGCCAGTAAAGTTCAATGGGGTATTAAACATTTAAAAACAGAAGTTTTGAAGAAAAATCTGTTTAATCGGTGGGATGTAAAGAGCGGAGGGGAAATGCCTTTATGCTAGATGTGTAACGTCTTCTGTTCCTTTGATCAGTGGGATTTAAAGAGTGAATTAATACCAATGTTGAACGGTTAGGTGTGCAACTTGTGCTCCTTGGTTTTAAGTTTACACCTAAATGTGTTTAACCACTGCTTGAAACGGCGCTTGTGCTGACGTTAAACCCCTAAACTCGAAACATCAAATACACTTTGATTGGAGTGTTCATGCAATTTCATTTTCAAATTGATTACTTATTACAACGCCGATACCGAACTCATTACCCGTTCATGTTACATAATATAAATTGAGCGTCTTTGTGTCATATGAACCAATGTGCAGACGCTCGCGGGGATTTCTCATTAGGGATTATTTATTTAGTACACCTGAATACGAAGTGCTCAATGTGAACTATTGCAATCACCCTTTGTATGGCGACCGTCGTAATGCGGTGTGCGTTGTAAACAATTAGATTGTAACCTCTCTAGAGGTCAAATGTTTTGTATCCAATCTTGATGAAACCTGATCAGAATGTATATCTGGACGATATCCTGGACTAGTTCAAATCTGGTAACAGCGCGTCCAAAAACCTGGTGACCAGATGAAATCTTAGAAAAACCTTGTTACCATAATTGAGGCCACATTTATAACTCAATCTTGATTAAGCTTGGTCCGAATGTTTATTCGTACAATAACTACGCCAAGTTTGAATTGGGTCACGTTCGTCTTTAACCAAAAACTCTTTCCCCAGGTCAAATCTAAGAAAAAAACATTGTTACTACTACAGAGACGACATTAAATTATCAATTATATTTAAACTTGGCAGAATGTTTTTATTGACATGTTGTTTGCTGAGGTCATATCTTGGTAACGTGCGTTTAAAACTATGTCATCAGGTCAAATCTTAAAAAAAAAACATTGTGACCACTCAAAAAGCCATAATAACGACTTAATTTTTATGGAACTTGGTCATAATTGTTATCTTGACATTATCTAGGCCGAGTCTGAATCTTGGTAATGTGCGTTCAAAAACAAGGTCATCAGGGTAAATCTTAGAAACCCTTGTTACAAACCTCAGACATACATTGTACTTATGTTGAATGTGTGATAACTCTTATTTATCTTTATTATAGGATTAACGCAGTTTCCCCCTTTTGAAATGTAAGTCATGCTAGTTCAGTTTACTTGATTAGCATTTGTGTGTTATTGTTTTTCGATATTCGATTTATTAGGCCCTTTCGAAGAAGGCGTCAAATAGCAGTCGCACTGTTCGTGTGTGAGAAGTTTTCTGTCTCAGTCATTACGTTTCCACATACTGATGGATTTTGATATACTTTCGCACAATAATCAAATTTGGCCAAACTACGGCTTGAATATTCCTGTCTCCCCGATAACTTTGCCATATGGTGATGGATTTTGAAATAGCATAACAAAAAGGAAATCCATCAGAAGACAACAAGTCGCGTTTACAAATTGCTTATCTACATCAACGGTAAAGGTCACACTTACGAGTTCAGCAAAGGCCATAACAGTGTTTGTTTGCACTTTCAATGTGTCATTAATAATCTAATTTTAAGATTATTTACCATACATGACAACCATGATGAGTCGTTATTTCAAGTGTAACAACCGTCTTTCTATCACAACGGTTAATTTCACTCTTAAAGGTCACAAGTCCGTTTTTCCATAAAACAGCTTGACAATGTCTGTCTTAGCCATAACTTTGTCATATATTGTTGGGTTTTAAAATAACTTCCCATCCATGCCCACTCTCCTAAGACGACATTTTGCGTGAAGTACTAGTCTCCCTTCCATGAAGGGTTATGGTCACACTTAATCACACTTAGTCGTTAAAGTTCGAATTTGGCCATAAAATAATTTCTGTCTCAGCTATAGCTCTGCCATATACTAAGGGATTGTGAAATAACACAAGTTAACCGCCATAAGACGATGTGTCGCGTGTAACAACCGTCTCCCTACATCAAAGGTCAAGGTCAAACTTAAGAGTGCAACGATCAAAGTTGGCAATTCAAAAGCCTGTTCTGACTAGTTCTTTGTCGTTCATTATGCTATTATAAGACAACTTACCACAAATGACAACCGCGAGGACCGTGTGTAACAATCCGTCTGCAGCCATCTAAAATCCCTTGCTCTGTGTTTCGGAGCGTTATCATGGACACTTTTATTTTAAAGTGGAAATTCTCTCAAAGACACCAGTCACATATTGTTCTCTTATAAATTGATGCGCACATGTCGATCATTCAAACCTCCGAAAGTCGTAACGATACGATATCCTTCAGTTTAACTCTTCAGCTAATATTCGTATTCATTTATTTCATCAAATATTCTATCTGTGTTGAAAAACAAAACAAAACTCCTTCAAAACCACCGGCACTCGAATACAGTTACTAAACGTGTAGGACAAAAAAAATCCAAATACTGGCCCTCTAAGCCGTTAAACAGAAGGCCACCTACCAATATGAAGTTGACTGTCCAGTAAATCGGAATAAGGGCCAGTAAAGGTTACGAAATAACCAGACATTGTTGCCAGTAATTGTTTTGGAACTTTCGCGGAGACTGCGATATATAACCGATACCAACATATCTCTTTAACTGAAGAGTTAAAAGTGAGTATAATATAAATTATTGCTTGTTTTGTTAATTAGATAGAACGTTGATAATTAGGAAGACTAACAGTTCAGAATGTTTGGTACAATTACATCAACGAAATAAGTTTTACACATGTTTTCTTTAGAACAGTCATAAACCACTTAAGGTAATCGCCACTGTTCTGTGTATAATTGTTCATACGTTCCTAAGACCTAAAGAAGGCCGTTGAACCATGCGTTTTTTTTTCTTATTGTGGTTTGTGAATTGCAAATTATTTTTTTGCGGTGAACTTCGAATTACTCATGCACAATTATAATTGAAATGTCTGTAATTTCGTTTTTTTTACACACCACACAAACACTTAATAAATGCAAAAAGCAAACCTCAACGCCCGGAACGCCTTTCGCCCAAACAAATCGAAAGTAACAAAGCGCAATACGCAAAAAGAAAATTGCAAAAACACAGCTCAGGATTATTTTCCTAAAGTTTCATCCCAATTTTATGAGGACAATCAAATTGAGAAAAAAATTAAGCACATACTTGTTTGCTAATACAAACTGGAATCGATCCTCATTTATTATTCAATTACAAAGTGCATTTTGCAAAAACTAGAAATTCACAAAAAGCCAAACGTAATAAACAGACATACTATACCACTTCTCTGTATAGACGTACACTTGGAAAGGAAACGATCATAAAAACAGTATTAATAAATTATAAATTGCATATAAGTATTCTCCGTCATATTCATGTTTTTGGTTTAGATTGAGAAAATTAAGAGTTTGTCATAAAAACTCGTTTTCAGAGGTACTCACTTTTAAACACACGTTCGTGAGTTGTCATGTTTTATTAAACGTTACATGTATTGCATATATTTGTAAATTATAGGTCTTTGAATAAATATAAATTAGCAGAGCCCACCGCAGCAACGATACGACACGCATATCCACCATGTACGAAAATGTTCATATGAGAGAAGTTACATGAATACAAGTTTGAGTTTGTAAAGTACTGATCAAATATTATAAGAAACCGTAGAACTGAACAAAAAATGGCTTTAATACGGTGTTATCAAACTTGTGTTAACTGTTTATCGCAAAATCAACAGAAGCTAGGGCTGTCAGTGTATGTAAAAAATACAACCGAACTTATGTTTAAACACAAAAGTGTCAAAAGTAAGAAACAACTGGCAATATGTATTATTTTAATAAACATTTAAAAAATAGCAAAGAAACACAACTCTGGAATACTTCATATGGATTTATGATAATTGTGTTCTGCAATGACTCTGAGCGTTCCTTATCACTCTATCAATTTCGGTTACATTTAGTTCAATGCTTAAAGAGTTAAAGAGTAAGGGCCCTTCAGTACAGCGGCGCCTCCACGGGTCCAATATTCGATAAGAACAACCACCGTATCCCATGAAACCGTCATCTTACCCACCGCCGCGATGTAAGAACACAATCGGAACTGCTATTTGTGTTTCCAGTTATAACATGTTTTATTTAAACGGGATTTGTTTTATACTTGTTTTATGCAATAGGTTATTCATTCCTTTCACGTCTTTAACAAGTGATAAATCTTATTAATTCTACTCTATTTTAAACCTATTCTGTTATCAGAAAATCAACTTTTCGACGACGACATCCTCTTATATTCTACATCACGTCGTTAATAAGGACTAGCAGTTTTTTTTGTATTTAAATATCAATTTTGTTATGATACATAAATTAAGTGCACACAAATGTCTGATCAAAACAATACACTCTTGATCATCAGACGATGTATTGCATAAATAAATCTCTGGTACATGAAAACACATTTTGGACTACTACCATTATGACCGCGCCCAAGGTCATTTAATATTAGGACATAAATAAAGTAAGTACAACATGTTAAAAACGCAAAGCGGAGAACGTTAAATCACATGCGGCACCGTTTGACAGTGGAACAGTGTTTTTTTCAACTTTTTTCAAAGTCATTTAAGTGGAAGTGGAGTTGTCAGTGGAAATGGAAAAAGTAAATATCTAATATTTCTGCACCATTCCGAGTTATCATCAGCATCAGTTTTATGGAACATTGCAATATGCATTCTGGTGTTTCATACTTATGGTGCTTTTTTGAAATAATTAACTTACCAACAAGAGCGGAATGTTACTTGTCTACAAGTATTCTTCTTTCCTATAGTTTCATCCTTTTGTATAAAGATTGCAACCCCAATATTTTGGAAATAATGAAACATTTATGATAAAACTTGAGTCATGTATCTTTACTTAAAAAAGATATATATATATATACAAAATGTATATATTTATGATGTTTGTTTTTGGTTCAACGCATATACGTCTTACTTGTGTTCGAATTGTTTTCATTCAGTATACAAAATTAATTTAACTCTTAAGTGGTCAACAATACAGGAACATATGATTAATTAAATAATTATCAGTTTGAATCTGTTTTAACTAGATTGCACCGAGAGTCATACACTTATTGAGACACTCGAGTCTGTTCCCCGGTAAGAACCAGAACTTGGTGAAATACCTGAGCCGCTCCCTCCGTGGGGATAAAACCCTGGACCTTCTAATAGCTAGGTTGGCAAAATGTCCAATATGCCACAGCGAGCTTTTTTATAGTTAATAAATATAATGCTTGATGATTCTGCACTTTGTTTTTACTTTGTCGCTTATTTCCTAATGCACTTCATATAAGTTTAAGTCGTGTTTTGTTACTGTCCACTGCATAAACAGTGCTGTAGCTGCATGCGAATCCAACCTACTTTCACTTAATTAACACTGTTGCATTTTAACTTCCCAACACAAAAAAGTATTAAATAATTCACATTGTTGTGGTTACTTTTAGGCTTTTGATTGCATTTGAATATATAATTATACTATTATTGATCACATCTATGATAAATTCAAATACATCACAATATCAGATTCAATGCACATGATAAAGTGATTTATTTCTTGGAATATTTCTGCATTGCATTTAATGGTGCACTTATTTCTTTTGAATTCATAGACGAATCATGTCAAACTTTTGAGCAGAGATTGATAATGAAAAAAACAACAACAAAAACAACTGATTGAATAGATGAAAGTGGTTGCTGTATACAACTAAGATTTGCAGAGGACCAATTCAGTGTGGGTATCAAAGTTCAGTTCAGAGTTTATTGGAAAATCTGCAAATTTGCCTTTGGCCATATACAATAATTAATGCCAAGTTTCTGTATTGATCAGTCTATAGGAATAGCAATGTGAAATAAAAAAAAAAACGGGTTCAGCACCCTGATATTTAATTCTAGATCTTTCCCTTGAATCGTACCGGTAATGTTTATACAACAAAACAGAAGTGACACATACATTATTTTATTTCTAAGCATAAAACACATTATTAATGTAAATAATATAGAAAAAAGCATATTAGCGTAAACTACATCTCACATTTGTATAGCAAATTTCATCTTTATGTCACATTTTTAGAGAACAATTAAAACTGTTTCTACAAGGTGATGTTTTGTATCGCTATAGTATTTTAATACTCTACATGATTTATATATATTTAAGTGCACTGCTGCCTTTATGTAATGCCAATTTATTAGCATTAAGCCTTAAACGGTTTACTTTCAGGTAGAAACAATGCATTTTTACTGCTATTACTTCAACATATAGATACCATAGAGTGCAATATAAAGCCATTATGATTGTTACATATAGATACCATAGAGTGCAATATAAAGCCATTATGATTGTTACAGTTACAGGACAACACTTACAGTTTCTTTTAAATCACTTCATGCAATACTAAAATAATTACGCAATTTAAAATTGATTATTTATTAATTTACTAATAATCTTGAGATTCTTAAATATAATTACATGTATCAACACCTAACAACTACATTTACACTAATTCAATTTGAATTGAGACTGACTCATTAAAATACACATCATTTATTTCTTTTGTAAACTTGCACCAATCTGACTTTTCGAATTATACTGTTATTCTGATTTTATGGTGATAGTAATGTTTGGCTGAAAAGCATAGATCTATTGATTTAATTAACATTGACTTATTATTGATCAAAACACATTAAAGCATACATGTATATACGTGTAAAAACATTTATACAAATCGTTATATTTCTATTTAATCATTTATGATTAATATCTGATTTTACTCCTTTAATTTAACGTTTGGGCATTACGCCTTTATCAAAACAATGAACATGTATGTGCTGTCAAAAGACGTACAAATGTAGTTTTCAGATTATTTACATTGCTTTGATAAAGGCATTATGCCGAAACGTTAAATTAAAGGAGTAAAATCATAGATTATTATTATTTAATATCCCAAAGAATAATACTTCTGAGCATTTATGATTAAATTTAATAAGACATCAAGATTCTATTCTTCAAACTAGACAAAAATAATGTTTACATCGCGAAATGTTATGACTCCAGTATCACTTTCGGTTCGGATGATTTTTGTAAACACCGTAAATTGGTTTTCATAAGTGGTTTATAATGTGGCGAAACACTATTGGAAAACTAAATCGTTTTGATTATAGCTCAAAATGCACACCAAATGAACGTTGACAGTGCACTTTTCATCGAAATGTCGGCAGAAAGTTTTGCGCTAGTTCAATGCGCGTCGTATACAGTCTAATAACAAGATACGGATCACGCGTTGGGTGTCTCAAGTCCCGATGGATCTTAATATACACGAGATATATCTTGCGATGGTTTACGGAGATAGTCGACGTATCACAGATGCAGTACAATACCCTATGAAAGTCTGTTAACCTTGCGAATGCGCAATTGTTCGGTCTGTCTCCTCAACTACATATATCGCAGTTGTGTAATGGTTATGGTGTCCGCTTAGTGACTAAGGGGTTTCCGATTCGATCCCCACAGTGAGATTTTTTTCGAGATCCCCCCGAAAACAGTTATGGTCCTAGCAAAGCAACGGGCTTGAGTGTCTCAATAAGTCTTGCT
Organism: Dreissena rostriformis; assembly: GCA_007657795.1. Classification (NCBI taxonomy): domain Eukaryota; kingdom Metazoa; phylum Mollusca; class Bivalvia; order Myida; family Dreissenidae; genus Dreissena; species Dreissena rostriformis. The sequence goes on along the minus strand of VMBQ01001840.1, from coordinate 107,825 downwards.
TTACATTTTATGCACTCGAGTTAAAATATATACTTGTAAACTAACTCCTAAACACCATAAAACATACACAATACTCTACGTAAACTCATTGTAAAGTTCTCAATTATCTAATCTACACTTTCTATCTCTATGGTAAAACGGGCACACAAGTAGCGTTCGTTCCATGCAAACGTGTGGGTACTCAACGATTTATAATTTAACGTATTACAATAATGAATGCAAATAATAATGATCAAAGCACAAGCTCATACGTTATGACTATTATTTATGAACTCTTCCGCCCCCACCGTCTCAAAACAAACAGAGATACATACTTGAACATGATGGGAATTATATGAATATGTTTTAACAAACAGCAAACACTTTAAAAATTATTTTAACACGTGTATACAATACACGTTATAGTAAATGTAATATTATAATCAACAAAGGCAGAAGAAAGACAAACACAATAACGGAAGTCAACACTTAAAAATATAATCAATCAACTTCCACGCAAACATCCGATTCACCATTCTATACATATTCATTTCTCTAAACACCAAAATATGTCAAAATATATTGGTAACACAATATACCTCGTTGGCAAATCATGGAAATCAGATATAAATGAATTTTGTTATAAAATAGCAACTACACGTTCCCCATTAAAACCTTAATATTAACTGAATATGGCCGTTGACCTCTATTGGTGTTGAGGGGATAGTTTTGAGTCAGTCTGTCTCTTTGTCGGCCGTTTTGTATATTCGTATGAGTTTGTGGAGCGAAAAACTTCCATATGTCACAAGCACTTCAAGTTAAACTTCAAGTATATTATGACCACGAAACATAGATTTTTAAGACACAATTTTCAGGCGTAATGATTAACACGTTCCTGAGTTAAATGACCTGGAACTTAGCCATTTCTAGGCCAGAAACATACACCGTTTGTGGAGCGAACTATTGCTTTTTCCTAAAGCGATAAAACTGCAAATGTGGCATCACCGTGAAGTGTAATAGTGCTTTCTTAACCTCTTATTTCTGATTTATGTGCTCTTTATCTTCATTATTGGAATGATTGCTATATAACATGTTATAAATTACGTAGGCGAAATACGTTTACATTACATACGTTTCAAGCGATGTAATCAAATCTTGAAATATATCATCACCATGGAGTGTAGATGTGCGCAGTGATCCGCTTATAGCTTTTACATTTCAATGCTAGCTATGGGCATGGTTGTCATATGAAATGTTTTACGTAAGGTGGTTATTATCAGCTGTGTTTTAAAACTAAACGATGCGCTTAGCTGTTTACTTCAACTGACTAGGCGATTAATTTACGGTCGACTGCACATGTATTTGTCTTAAAATAACCACGTCGTATAAACTGCCTTACTGTTTCGTAACTGCTAATGTATTTAAAGTAGACACACACTCGGTAAAGATATAAACAAAAATGGAAATTTTAACGTTACAGACGATCTTAGTTTTTGTTGTTGGATTATACGGTAAGTTGTGTGTTTACTTAACATAATATCTGTTAAACAAATATTTTATACGTTACTGATGTTTGTTTTGTATGGCAGATGCTCGATGTTAAATCGAGAAAAAATATGAATTTCGAGAAAGAATGATGTTCTTCGAAACTGGAAAACGCATGTTTATGAATTAAAAGTATGAGTACAAATAATGCATGATCATATGGGTAAAAATAAAATAAAAGGCTTTTAACTATCTTGTTGTGAACATTCCACAGAAATACATGCAAGTGCTAGATATAACACGTTTCGGAAATTATACGAAACGAGGAATATATGTTCATGTTTATGAAGAAAAAACTAACAAACAAACAAACGCTTATTCGGTTAGATAAACAAAATGAATATGACTTGCGATAACGTTATATCAGGTTAGGTTTACAATGTGCCATCGTTTTATTAATTTACATGTTGAAATGTTGACGTGTATTACGGACTGTCACTCAAAACCGAATCGATATTGACATTTTAAAGAAGACATTCCATATGAAAAATGATATAAAAGATAAACAACGAAAACATTTACATTTGTTTCGCATCACATAACATTATAAATGTAAATTAAATCATTCATACGATAACGAATATCCTGTACCGCTAGTTTATAACGCTGCGGTTATTCAGTCATGCATTAACAGTAAATGGATATTGTGTGTATGTAGGAAGGTTAACTAAGCCAACACGTGTACTGATGCAATGCTTACGAAATATCGCATTCTGATTCAACAAGCAAAAATGTGTGCAACCCGTTTATTAAATAACATTATACACACATGGATTACAAGTATTAATTTGACCATCTCAATACAATTACAAAGAAGGAAACTACTTATCTGGAATCTTACACAAGGTTTTAAGTTATTTATAAAAGGATGTAAAACAACATCATTTAACTAATAGTAACTGGTAAATTTAAGTTTGTTGTTTATTCCATGTCAATGCAATTGTGGAATTTATTACAAACCAGTGTAATTAGTTTATCTTACACCATTAAATGTACATGGATTCGCACACACACAATTATCTTGATCATGTTAACTTTACCTTAAACAAATGATTCACAGACTCTAATAATTATATAGTATGTATAAAATTATTTTTCGGTTCAATAAGTTTTCTTCCCCTGTTCAAAACATCAAATGTCTGATATTTGTCGTAAGAACCAATCGACCATTGGTTAGAAGAAATGACGTAAACTGACATTTCGGTCGTCATGCAATATATGTATGGTTAACACATGAATTGTAATTTTAAATCTGTTCAATATAATATAAAGAAGTGAAACTCCAGAAGCTGCAGCAGTATTGCAATTCTATCATACACACCTTTGTAGCCCTTTATTTATGGCAAGGAACCAATTGCCAAAACGGTACAGTACGGCACAAAACACAACAACATATACACATAGTAGAATAAAAGCTGGGGTCACCGCCTTGGAACGGTCAATGCTAAGCATTGGGGGGTTTAAACCGGTTATAGAGCGCTCACCCTCACACTTGGCCCAGCAATATTCATGATACTTATAAGTGTAAATAAAATTTAACCTCATAGCATTGCAACTCAAATTAAACAGTAATAAAAGGGAATCAAAACGCATTCAATTTAATTACTATTTAATTACTCAATGGTAGGAAGGAGACCAGAGCAACAGAGTTACAACTTTTTGAGGCACGATGAAAGACATTTCTCATTTCCAACAACCTTATATGTTATTTACAGAGGTTACAGCTGGTGATATGTGTTACGTACAGAATCCATTTGGCCCCGGGCTGGATTATAAGTACTGCAGTTGGGGATGTTGCAGGGTCAACTATGGAATGCAATGCTGCAACGTCAACTATAACACTAGCTTGCAACCGTATGTACCAAATCAGAACTGTTTTAAGCAATTTATTCGGATCATTTCTTTTATAAATAATCTGAGTTAGAATTTTCGTTAAGTTAAATGTAATTGTTAAGTACAGACCTTTTCCAGTATGTCATTTTACGATGAAGTTCGTTATTTGCATGATGCTTTAAGTAAACTTTAAAAGGCGATGTGATACTAATGTCTGCATCACGGGATTTTGTATATACTTTGATGTCTGTATATTTAGCTATGTTTGCTTTTCTTGGAACATAGGTAATATTTGCCCACTTTCAGTTATTGACTTTTCCAAGTACGTTTACGTCATTTAATATTTTACCTGATGCATGGATTGTTATTCAAGAAATGTGGGGTATCTTATCGGCAAGATAGTTGGAGGCGTGATCGGTCTGTTGGTGCTGGTGTCGATACTGGTTGTCTGCTGCTGCATCATGAAACGGAGACGAGCCCGACAGGCCCTTGCAACAACAAGTAAGTTACGTCTCCTTTTACAGACTTATATGAAGTGACGTATCATGTAAACTTAACTACCTAAGAGATTGATGGCATTTAAAACCTGAAGGAGTACACGCAATAGAGATATGGCCAACACTAATACCCCCCTATTTTATTTATAAATCATTTTCCATAAAGCTATAGAGCCAAAGAACGTTAAAGTAATCAGAAATAATAACATACTTTTTAATATATTTTGTAAACTCAATTGAAATGGAGCTGTTTCGCAAAACGGTACAATGAATTTAGGTTTTTATTGTGTAGTTTTAAATCATTATATTAAAGTGACAACATTTTTATATATTTGTCGTTTACAGATGGCCAACCCGTATTCGGTACCCCCGGTACTGAAATGGCATACGTACAACAACCGTACCAGCCTTACCCCATTCAGACAAACAATATGCCGCCAGATTACATGTCAGCACACACGTATCCGGTGCAATCATGGCAACCACCCACTCAGCCGGCGCAACAATGGCAACCACCCACTCAGCCGCCGCAACCATGGCAACCACCCCCATATGAGGAGAACAAAAGCTTCAAGCCTTGATTAGTCATATTCATCACGAACAGTGATGTAAAAAAATATAAAGTGTGTGAACAGGTGTAAATATGTATAACGTATTGACATTATTTTACGTTTTGGCATTTTGTTGTCATGTACAATTATCGAACACTCAAGGAAAATATAAGTTTTGCTGATTATAACATACAAAATGGCTTGACATTTAAATACATTTAAAGACAAGTATACCACCATAAAAATAAAGACAAAGACATTGAAAGGTCGCCATGATTTAACAGTATTTTAAGAAACATATTTATCGAAAACATACAAAAACATACTATTTAATAAATCCTCTCAAAAAGAGAGATAATAAATGGCATGTTAATATCAGCAATTTGATTGTATAAAATGTACATGTAATTTTTCGGGTTTAACTTGTAATCATTCATTATCCCACCCTTCAGTAAACCATTTTATATTATATCTGTTTATGTCGGTTATTCCACACTTTTAACGTATATTTTTGTCAATATCGGAAGTAATATAATCATTGTATCAGCCATTAACATTTATTTTAGACACAAAAATGTACATTACTTTAACAGCGAATGTGGTATTTAGTTTGTGTTAGGTTTTATTAAAACGTAGTTTAAGAACCGTACAGTGGAAACTATCGTACATCCTTAACAACGTTACAACATCGTGTATTAACGATAATTTATAAAATGCAGACTACAAACCAATATTAAACTTACTTTAAGCAATAACTCCCTATTTTTAAAACGTATGCACTCTTAAAATTGTATGTTTTCTCCACCATATTGTTCTCTTTTATATATGTATTGAACTACAATGTGAAATTTACATAATGCTCATAATTGCAAGCTTTATATGCGTTTTTCTTCTACACTGGATTAATAAAGTCCTTATATGTAATGTGCTTTTGAAATGTTGAATAAGTACCAAATACAGTAGTCTCTGCCAATACCGGACTCTCCGAATACCGGAAATCTCCCGATTCCGAACGGTCGTGTCAGTCCCGTATTTTCCCCTTCTATTTCTTTGTTAAAACATGTTGAATAAACCGGACTCTCTCAAAACCGGAAACCGGACGGATATCTCCTTGAATTTCGTCATTTTCAACGTAAAATACATTGAGTATACCGGACGGTCCAAATTCTCAAGATGCCCGAGGCGTGTAAATTACAATACCTAGTCAGCACGGCTCGCGCGGTGTCACACATTCCGCTCGCGCAATTATCGATAATCGGATTAAACATACCATAAAGGTGTCAAGTCGCTACCGCGCTATTGAAGTCCGATTAAATAATGTAAAACAAACTGTGAATGTCTATTATAGACGTTCGGTAACACCAAAAAGTGATTGACGCGATCGTTTTATTAAGCTTATGATAAACAATTTAATTTAAAAAAAACATGCCGTTGCGTCAGATTTAACAAATAAAACTTTATTAATTCAGAGCTATTTATAGCGAACTCGAACACGTCTCACTCGCCTATATGGCAAATGTCAAGTACGCATGTACATGTACGTACATGTATAAAGCACCACGCTCACTTTGGGATTAATCAATACAAGTCGGAATGGAATGTTTTCTGCTTTTAATCGAATAAAACACATTTTTCGAAGAATATTTGAACATAAACATTACATGAGTACAGTTTTCACATGGTATATAAAATGTTTATGGTTTGTTGTATTCTTATATGATTTTGTACACAATGCATACAATGTATATTTCGGCAATATGCATACTCTTGGTAAACCGGTAAACTCTTGGTATCGGATTAACCTGAATCATATGTAGCACAACTTTAGGATAATCGCGTAATTATTCACGAATTGGCAAGAAACGTACTTATGAACAAAATGTGGTACAAGCGCCACTATGTAACACATGCAAATGCTAGACTTTTAAACAACGGTGACACAGCATAGTTACATGACACAACACGCCGTCCTGGTACGTGCCGTAATCTGTCCTCTAAATGGAGAGCTCTCTGGAGATATTTTAGCTGGTATGATCACCCAGGTGCGATGTATCTTGTGTTTATTGTTGTTTATGCTACACATAAGATGTGCACCAAACTATAATCTGCCAGTGATTAGATGAAACTTTCTATGTTTCAGATTTAATTAAAGGTACACGATGACGATGTGTTATCTGATAACTTTGATAATCGAAACAATTCACAAGATGTCGGTACTGAGGGGGATAAGGACGACACCGAACATGTAACGCTCTGAGACAAATGTTAAGGACAAAGTTGATTGTTTATCAGGTGATAGTGGACAGCTTAATGTCATAAATTGGATTTCATGATTATTCAACTGCTTAGTGATATCAACAATTCAATTAAAGTATCTCTTGTCTCCCAAACTATGGCGTTTGATATCACAATCATCACGTTTAAGTCAAAAGTTATGGACTTGTGGTCCTTCGCATTGTGCTGGTGACCATTGACGACGCCAAGTTGCATTTCTGTGTTACATATTAAACTTACATTATGTCTGATGATCATAATTTGTTATTGGCCTCCTGAAACCAAGGTAAAGACACCAAAATCATCAAAGTTGAGTGGATAGTTACATAGTCATGATTATTAATCATTTGACGGCCATTTTCGTTGACATCATGAAAACACACTTTCCGGAGTTCCGATTTGGTAATCGTTTGATATACCATAATGTACCTTCTACCCTACCAGGATCCGTTAAAATACCTTTTGTTGCAATGTTTTTAGGGTTAAAGTATATAATGACCAGACTTTTCGTTATTTAAGGTATTACATTTTTAATGCAAAAAAATGTACGTTTTATACAAATTGTCTAATAGCATAATACAAATACATAAAGATCAAAGCACAAGCGTATACGTTATTACTTGTATTTATGTATTCCATCGTCCCACTGTATCGAAAAAGCTACCGATTTATATCATCACGAGAACGATGAGAATGATTAAAAGACGTAACAACACTGTTTAAAGTATTTTTTAAGACTTCTACATAGTACACTCAGTATTATTTATAATCAACTTACGCAGAAGAGAAACACATACAATACCGTCAATCACCAGTTCAGAACGAAATATATCAACTTGCACATGTTAACGATACAAACAAACGATTCACCATTTAAAAAAATGTTTATTATATATTAAACCTCGAACATGTCAAACTATTTAAGTTCTTATGTAAATTAAATGTAATTAAAACTTAGATGCAATGGCGTTAAGACGTTCCATTTTCAAACCCCATTATATACTGAACAAGGCCGGTCACCTCTATTGGTATTGAGGGGATATTTTACAGCCACTATGTCTCTCTGTCAGATGGTTTGTCCTTATCTATTCTTATGAGTTGGTGAAGCGAAGAATTCCGCATTTCTCAGTCGACTAATTGGAAACTAAGTAGATATTGACCATGAAGTGACGACGTGCAAGCCACAATTTTCAGGCGAAATGATCAAGAAGTTTCTTAGTCAAAAGACCTGTTCATTATATTTATTTTCATTGTTAATAGGTTTGGGTCGAGGACATTGCACTCCACACCTTACAGAGTTTACAAGCTATATATGCATATTATACCACATGTCATACATTTAACAATCAACGGCGTTTTCATAACAATATAAACGATAAGAATGTTGTTAAATACTTTATTTAAGTCCCTTATCACAACAACTGGAAAAGGGGTAACAGCAGTTTGCATTTTTTACTTGTACGCAAATTGTTAAAATAATTAAAAGACAAACTGGTTAAAAGACATTGAACGAAGCCATTTCTATGCAGAAAGCATACATTGTCTGTGGAGCGACCTACTTCTTTTTTTTTGTCCACGGTAATACAACATCGAATAAATCTTCACCATGAAGTTTAAATTTGCAAGACACAATATTCATGCGCAATGATGCACTTATTTCTGATTTATATGCCCTTTTACTAAGTCGTTGGAATGATTGTCATATAGCTTGTTATAAATTAATAAGGCCAACTACTTGCGCATTTTTTAAGCGATAAACTTGAAACTTGAAATATATCACCACCATTGGGTGTAGATGTGCGCAGTGATTTACTTATTTCGGACTTGTTACTTTAAACGTAGATATGGGCATGGTTGTCATATAACATGTTTCACGTGTGTGGGGCGAATTTATTCTACAATTATGAAATTATTAAATTTAACATGAAAATAACTTAGACATAACCATGAAAATAGAAGTGATTATGTTCAAAACACGTTTTTCGCAATACGTTTCTATGTTTACGTGAAGCAACTATTCATGGATGTTGTTCGTGTATACTAAATTCACATAACACACTTTTTTAAGCATTTAAATTCAAATGTTATCAGCATCTGTTTAGTAATGTCACATACCCCCTAGACACTACACCGCGTGAATGCACATATGTACGATATCATCATAATACTGTATATAATATATAGGGCCATGTATAATTTCTTATATGTTTACATTAGTGTAGTGCTATCGCGTATGGTTTCACTCAATACTTGTTTGATGTTGTTTTAAAAAAGGTGTTTTTCTCATAAAAATCCCATTCAATTTAAGCCATTTGTAATTTAATAGTACATATCAAGCCGAAACATCTTTAAGCTTTTATTTGAACACGTGGCATGGAACCAGTGCATTATTGGCTTTAAATCAGTATTATTTTCAAAGCTTATGTTTAATTAAAATGTTCTCCTTATTGAGATGCATTTAAATATAACTTAAGGCGTACTCGCTCTCGTATTTAAATGGTAAACTCCATATATTTTTTGACAGAGGCTTCTGCTGGTACATGGTGTTGGACACATGAATCATTCACCAATGGATCAACGGAGACTTATTACAACGATAGTTGCTGCGCCGTCAACGGTCTGACACGATGTTGCGAAAACACGTTATTAATCGAGTACAATTTTAGCTGATATTTACATGTCTGATAACTTAATAACAATATTAGTATTAAATAGAGCCTTTGCATGTAATGAGTACAACATAATCATTTGCATTTAATCGGCTTTATACATAAATATAGATACATTATTTTCTTTAAAAAAAAGGCTGTAAACTTCCATCTATTTATTACTGAGATTGTTTGAATGCTGATTTCACAAATCTGCTGTACTTCATTAGTTCAAATTACCGCTTGCTATTCAAGTAATATTTGGCTTCTAGTCGTCGGCATAGTTGGAGGCGTGATCGGTTTGATAATTTGTTTGTCGACAGGGGTTGTCTGCTGTCGTATCATGAAACGGAATCGAGCCTGACAGGGACAGTTCCTTGCTACAACAAGTAAGTTATGTCTCCTTTTTCAGACCTATTTTTGTAGAACAAACTAACATAAAAACATAGTATCCTCAGGGAAAGCTTATTTAAAAAAAATACTTAGGGAACATAAATGTTAAAAACAACAACAGAGGAATAATAGTCTCAATAGTTAATTAAAACTAAAGAATACACACATCTAGCAATACGACATGAAAAATAAACGATTAAGTATTCATACTGTTGTATCCATCAATAAACCCAGCTGATTAATATGTTTAGAGGTTTTACGTTTTACATTAACTTGCAATTTAAAAATAATTCAATGTCATTTACAGATAGCCCACTGGGATATGGTACCCCTGGAACACAAATGGGATACGTACAGCAACCTTACCAGCCTTTCCCCATGCAGGCAACAATATACCTCCCGGATACATGACAACAACCACTCAGCCGACAGCACCATGGCAACCACCCCTTTACGAGGAGGTCAACACAGGATACAAAACGCGAAGTTCCTTTTCACCACTAACAGTGATGCTTTAATCTCAACATCAGATTTGCGTGTAAATATGTGTACACGTATTGTTTTGGTATCATTGTATAGATTTAAAGTGTTGTGCTTTGATGTTGTTTTTGCGAAAATAATCATTTATTTTGTAATTCTGAAAACTTATAGCGTATCTTCTAATCCTTGCCAAAGAGAAATCCAATCGCGCAGTAAATATATTTATTTGAATTATAAAAAAATTATTCTGATTAACGGGCATTGGGCCAATCTTGCTATTGAAACTTACATTATGATCAATTACGATGTATTTGTTTGAATTTTAATTTATTTGTAGTTGTAGATCCGCAGTACTCAGCCCATAGTGCACTATGTTAACGTTTACAGTTCTGTCAGTGAACATTTGATGTGAACCGATAATGGGTAATATCACACACATATCAACACATACATTTTTTCTTGGCGCTGGTTTCATCAATATTTATTTGTGTATATGTAAATATTTGTGTGTTGTGTTTTTGCTTTTGTTATCTTTCTCACTGCTTGGCAATTGATTTCTTCCCATACATAAAGGACCACGTGCCAGTAGAACCAACAATGTCTTTGTTCATAATCAAATCAAAAGGGAAAGCAAATATGTTTTGATAAATATCTGATAATATTGTCTTCATAAATTCTCATGTTGTTGTGCATACGTATGGACCATGACGTAAATCTGCTCTTTGATGTCCATATGAAACACAATATTTTAAATGGATGTTAGTGACAATTATTTTGTTAAATAAATATATACGTATAACGCAGTTTAGTCTACATTGCTTTATCGATCTCAAAACCTCAATTTGTAAACGACACAAGATAACCTTTATTTATTGCTGTTTAACCAAAATAAAAAAACAAAACAAATCAAACTTGTTTGACTGACGAATTTGTTTTTGGAGAAATGCATGTAACCGACATCATGGGCAATCATTCGGTTTAATACATAGGATAAAGGCCACTAAGGCAATGCATGATGCATTCACGTTTTCTATATATGCAATTGGGGACATTGACTCAACATGTAGTATGTCTGCAAACATTGTCGCTTCACGAATTGTGGAAATAGGACATGTATCTATCGTACAAGAATGTCTCCGCTAGATGCCACTTGATACATGAATGGGTGTATGGTGGGCAGTCATCATGTGAATGTATTATACACTTTTTTAACAGGGGTAAAACTCTTAAAATAGGGAAGCAAGAGTAAATTATCTTGTGCCCTGCACATTCCCATAGTGATATCTACATTCCTATAAGTATCAATTTGATAACTCTTTCAGCTTAAAAGTTATAAGACAAAGTTGAAGAAAAGCATACCACATGGCAATATTGCATAAAGGGGAGCTAGATGTGTGGTTCTTGTGCGCTGTACATTTCCTAAATGAAATCTACTTAAGATTCCAGTTGATACCCCTTAGTGAGTTTAATATGTTCCGTGCCCAATTTATGTACATAAATTAACAAAAGGGAATAATCTGTTTGGAAATATTTCGTGACCTCTTACAACAAACAACCTAATCTTTGGATGCGAATACCTTACCCCTGAGCAAAACAAAACTAAGGTCCATCGATATATCGTGTTGTCAAAACGCTTCTCATATAATAAACTGGCAACAGCCCACTATAATTGATGTTGTCGAGTGTCCTTCTGTTACTGTTCTTTCTCTTTCCACTCACTCTAACTTGCTTCCTTTTTTATCTTTCATATATCTAAATGTTTTATCACCTCATGTTCACCTCAATGTAAAAATGCTGCATCTCTCGCTTCAAATTGGTAATTATTTTAACAGGTTACATGTGCTAATTTCTTAAACGGTCGAAGAACATATATAGAAAAATTCATATACGTTTTAAGTAACTAGTTTTCTTATCCATTATTGTATGAATGTAATTCACATGTTTTGTTCAAAGTATCATTATAAATACTATTTAAACCAACAGAAGGCAATTATTCATGGGAAACAAACTCCAACTCGCCTGGTGAGTAATAGTTGTTGATTAACATTGTATGGTTCATATTTATTGAAGGTTTGATTACGATGCGATAACAACTCTTGAGTAAGAGAGCGAAAACCAATCACTGCGGAATGACACATTGATGTAGTAATTTCGTGCTGTTAAGCATATTGCGATAGCAATGTAAGCTCGGTTAGTACGCCTGTAAAGCTCAATCAGTTACTGTACATATAACAAACAGAAATTTTAAAGAAATCTCTGTTTAATCGTTGGGGATGTCAAGAGAAAAATGAGAACACAATGGTATTGAGCTAGATGTGTAACTTCTTATGTTCCTTTGATCAGTGGAATTTAAAGAGTGAATGATTACAAATCCAAAACAACAAGGTGTACAACTTTTGTTCCTCGTTCTTTAGTTCACACTGTGTATAAGTTTTTACCACTGCTTGAAACGGCGCTTGTGCGGACGTTTAACGCATAAACTCCGAACATCAATTCACTTTGATTTTAGTGTGTATATACAATGTTCCCTTTAAATTCACTATAAAGTACAACGCCGGTACCGAAATCTTAACTCGTTCATGTTACATAACCTAACATTTGTGTCTTTGTGTTTTATGAAATGCAGATGAAATGGGGCTTTTTCATTGGTGATGATTTCTTAGGCTCACCTGAACACGACGTGCTAAAGGTAAGCTGTTGCCGTTATCCTTTGTCAAGCGTCCGTTTTATGTGTGATAAAAAGGGAAAACAAAGCATTTAATCACTTTATGCGTTTTTTTCAGTACAAGTGCATTCCTAAATGAATCGGATACACAATACTACCTTGTAAAACCATCTTTATGTTCATTTTTGCATTGTGGCAATCAAGATATCTGGACATAAAATGTGTTCTTTGCTCTTATTGCATTGTGCCACTTAAACATATAAGGCATGACAAATTGTGTAATTGTGTTTTGTCCCAATTCAAGTAACTGATATGGACTAGATTTTGAATATGGTCTTGACCATGTGGTTGCTTCAAATGTGGTAAAACTCTGTTAACGTGTTCGAATAACACACAGCTATCATACACACGGCGTCAAAGGCGTCACTTAGTCAACAATAACCATCAATTATCATTTTACCTAAGTTTATAGAGAGGCATGACCAGTAATGTTATTGTTGTATAAAAAAGGCACTTAAAAAACCACATTTATTAACAATTGGTTGCCATAACGCCCCCCGTCGGCCCCGAAACAATTGTCCATGTTCATACTATCTTGTGAAGCGTCCTCATATACACAGCAGCGATCTACCTCTATCAATATTTGAAAATGTAAAAGATCCGTAGATTTAACAACCATATTTTCTTAGTATCATCAATATTATAAATGTGTTGTCATATATACTGTTGTTTATTCAAGTTAAACTGTTCTTAAAAATTGATAAACAAGTAGCACAATTTTATAAAGTCAATGTCATAATTGTGGAGACAGTGATCACTGAATTACCACACTATAGTATGAGACTGTATTGATTACTTTAATGCTACACCATATTTTTTAATAATGACACACACATGCACAATCTGGTCACAGAGTCGCTATGCGTTTATACTAGATAATAATATTATAATTTATTAATAAGGCAAGGTTAGACATGAATACGTAACTGCCAATCTTACTGAAAGAACACTAGTCTAAATGTCATTGTTTGTCCTGGCGACACTTAACGAATGTAATGCCACTTATCATAATGTTTCATGTATAAGTTTATTTTGTTTAAGTTTAGTAAATAACTTAATTGTTTATAAAAATAAACATGAAATGGTGGCTATGTATACGCAGACAGTAGTAACCACTAAAGGACAGTTAGCACTGCTCAATTTGTAATCATCGATACATTATTACGTAGTGATAATAGCTTATCAATATAAGCGATTATTAGCCATTAGCTTTGTAAACCTAGTCTATTCTATTTATTGAAAGATTGTTGTATCTTTTTTGAATACAATTTGTACGTGTAATTAACAATACTTGGACAGTATTGCACGCACAGGAGTCCTTACTGGTCAAGTGAAAACACGAACCAATTACAAATTGGCATTGCCTTCGTGTTGCTTTGAATCTATACACCTGTTATGTTCGTAATGGACCCGATGCCCATTTTGCACAGCAATATTAAGATTTGTTTTGTAACGGTCTCCAGAAAATTAATACTGACTTAAATGTTGTTCATATTACCGCCAGGTTGATAGTCATGTGTATACGAAGTTGCATTATTATATTTAATTTTACGTTTGAAAAATTGCATTATGTTGTGTTATTCTATTTAAGGTGGACTCTTTCTTCTTAGATATTTGAAAGACCAATTATTTACAAATATACGTGTTGCATGTAACGTTTAAGTAAAGCATGACAACTCAGAAGCGTGCGTTTAAACGTGCATACCTCTGCAAACGATTTAACGAAATAATCTTTTTTTTTTCAATCAAAAACCTATTTATGAATATTCGAGAAAAAACATAAGATTTGATTTTTTTCGCGTTGCGTTTCGGGGTTGAGTTTTGCTTTTTGCGTTTATTTAGTGTTTATGTGGTGTGTAGAAATACCTTATTACCCGCAATTACAGACATCTCAATTATTTAAATGAGTAATTCAAAATTCACCGCAAAAAGCATTTTGCATAAACCACAATAGGCAAAACGCAAATCGCATGGTGCATCGGCCTTCTATGGGTCGTATTAACAATTCAACACATAATTGTGTAGCGATTACTTGGTTTCTGACTATACAAAAGACACAACTGCAAATGTGCACAACTAATTTCGTTGATTTCATCGTACCAATCATTCTAAAATTGTATTCCTGTTACATATCAACGTTCAATCTTTTTAATAAAAACAAGTAAGAATGTATATTAAACTCACGTTTTACTCATCAGCTTATAATCTAATTTATTTTATATATCAACGTTATATCTGTGTTGAAACAAACAAACACAGTAAGATCGTATTTACTCTCTTTAAATGTATCGCCCGGTGCAACCAGGAGGCTCCGTTATGTTAATTCACGAAGCCTTTAAATCAATAGGGACCCAGAACAGTGTCTCGTCGGATGGACACGAGGCATACTCAATGGTATCGCAGGCTATATTAAAGTGCGCCAGTGTGAAGAAATCAAACCGGAAGAATATGCTCAATTTGTTTAGGTGCAGGCTGCCTTTGAATGACGGTCGGACAAACAGTTATATTGTGAATAGGAAGGTAAAATTGCGATGTTAAGAACATGCTGTGTAATGGCTGCTTCTGCCCTCATGCTTATCGAGATCTTAGTGTCATATGTGGGTATCGTTTATGAACCGTAGACAACGCGACAGTTCCAAAACCATTATTGGCATCACGGTCTGGTATTCTTGAAACTAGCACTAGCTAAAATTCCGATTAACTGGACAGTCAACTACATATTGGTATTTGATATTTCTGTTTAACGGCTAAGATGGTCAGTATTCTGGATTTTCTTTCATGCACCACGTGCAATTTTTCTGAATTTATTGGAGTGCTGGTGGACTTGAAGATGACTGAAATCGTGTCGTTACAACAATCGGAGATTCGATAGATCGATGTGTGCGCATACATTTATTGGAGAACAATATGTGACTCGTGGCTGTGAAAGAAATTTAATTGAAAACAATAATTGTCCATGCTAATGCACAACGGATGTTGAATAAGAAAACAAATCTTCGCCAGAATAGTCACCAGACTTTAACCAAGTTTTAAATGTCAGGTTATAACTAAGAAGAACATTGCCAGTGCAACCGGTATCAGAGACCGCTTCTGATATGTCGCTAATACACGAATATCAGGGTATTTTCAGGAACTATCAAGATCATTGTCCAAAGCCATGATGGCATTGTTATAAAACTAATGGTCATGGGACTAGGTAAATGACCAAAACACCAAAGTGGGTATAATAAGTCCTTCAACGGGGCAGGGTGATCAGTACGCCATGTCTGTCAGTCCGTCCGTTCGGAAAAAAAAAACGTAACGGCCGTATCTGAAAGAGTAAGAAGACTCTGAAATGAAAGGTGGTATACTGACAATGGGCAATTCCAGAATAATACACAATCCATTTGTTTACCAGAGGTAAACAGTCAACCATTTAAACCACATCAAAGAATTATCAAGAAACTTCGTATTAAAATAATAGGTTTTCTGTATGACTGTATGTCAATCTCTTCTCTGTGCATCTGTCAATGAAAACGGAAGTATTGTAATAACTAAAAAGTACATGTGAAATAATCATGACACTTTGTATTCGCATTCAGCTATTTGGTTATGAATGTCTGCCTGTCATTTCCTTCCTCCGTATATCATTCCATCCGTCAGTCCGTCCTCCAAAACTGAAATAACTAGAAAACTACAATAGTATCATTAAACTTAATTCTGAAATGTGTTAACGACTGATGAAGATTTGTGAATAAAAACTGGTGCACTGATAAAGTTCAACGTTGGAATAATGCAAGACCTTTTGGTTTTTACACAATGGATAAAAAGAAGTAAAAAGGTAAGGCTCCAAAATAGAAAAACAACAACATATTTAAGTCTCTTCAATACTTATAAAATTATGATTATGCGTCTTAAAGGAACAGTATTGTCATATATAAGTAAAAATCTATGTATGCGTTTTGAGTGGCCCAATCCCGCATTTACGCATTCCCTCATGTTAACCCGGCGTAAGAGTATATTTTCAAGTTGTTGTATTGTTTCTAAGATAATCGATACATATAACCTTCTTTGAATGTTAATGCTAGAAATGAAGTGGACTTCTGTAAACAACTTAGATTTGCAGAAGACCAATCCAGTTTGGGTATTAAATAAAATAATTGGAAAGTCTAGGATCAAATTTCAGTTAAGAGTTTGTTGGCATATTTGCACATTTTTATTTGGCCATATACATTTTAATAAGTATTACTGCCACACATACAAGTCAAATATTAACACATTGCTATATTGACCAGTACAGAGGGATAGCAAGGTGAAATTAAAAAGCAACCGGGTTCAGCACCCTGATATTTTGTTGTAGATCATTCCCTTTAATTGTACCGGTAATTTTCATAGAATACAACAAAAGTGGCAAATACTTTATTTTATTTCTAAGCAGAACACATTATTCATACAAATAATAAAGTGTTATTAAAAAGCATATGCGCACAATTTATATCTCACATTGGTGTTGCAAAAGCCATCTTAGTGTCACCTTTCAAGAGAACATTTCAAATTATTACAGCAATGTAACGTGATGTATCACAATAGTATTTTATTTCTCTACCTGATTTATATATATTTAAGTGCACTGCTACCTTGTGATTGATAATTTAAGAACCGTAGGCCTTATACGGTTTACTTGAAGGTAGACATATTGTATTTTTACTGCTATTTCTTCAACATATATGTACTCTTACAGTTCAATATAATGCCATCATTATTATAACAGTCCAAGGAAGAAATAATTATATTTTCTTTCAAATCACTTCATACAATACTACAATAAGTACGCCATTTAAAATCGATTCTTAATTTATTTATAAATTAATCATGATAAGCTTTAATATTATTATTATTAACACCTTACAACTGCATTTACAGTAATAACATTTGAATAGAGGCTGACTCAGTAAAATACACATATTTTAGTTCTAACGTAAACTTATACAAATCTGACTTTTCGAGTACTACTGATGTACGGATTTTAACTATCGTGATATCAATGTTTGACTGCAAAGCATATATCTATTAATTTAATAAAGATTTACTCATTATTGATTAAAACACATAATAACCTATATGCGGGTAAAACCAGTAATACACACTTGGAGACTTTTCTAACGCAACACGTATTCAAATCAATATAGCTTCGATCCTTTTTTTAACGGATTTTGTTGAAATTTGGACCAAGTAAAATTGAACCTTTAATTAATAACGTAAGTAAATTTAATTGAAATTGATTGACAAAACATTATAAAACTTAAAATATTGAAAACATCAATTCAAAAGTCAAATTCTCAAAATCTTAGAACGTTAAATAATAACAATGTGAAAAGTCACGAAATCATAAATTTGAGTGGCTAATTCATTGTGCCTTCTCGTGGCTCTAACAACGTGAGCACATCGCTCTGTCATTACAGCCACGTACACTTGTAGTTGTTAGTAAAACGTTGAGGGATGTTTCGCCACTCTTCCACAAGGGCGTACAATTGGAGACTTTTCTAATGCAACAAGTTTTCAAACTTTAACATCTCAGTTATAAGTAAAGATTTTGATTAACAATTGTACATGTGATCATTTGACTACATTGTTTGCAAGCTCGCTATAAAACCATTCATCCGTGATGATCGGGCGCTTTAGCACGTGGGTAAGGTAGCATTCAATATGCCTATTGCTAGAAATATTCATGCGAGTCATATCGTTTTGTTAATTATTTTATGTTTTCCTGGTGTAAGAACCCACCTAGAATTATGAAATTGAAATAAACTTATAATAATATTGCGTTTCACCATTTGCACGTTCAACAAAATTAAAACATACCTACGCCACGTGCTCAAGCGTCTGATCGTCACGGATGAATGATTTTATGACAAGCTTGCACAGATTGTAGTCAATTTATTATTTGTTTTTACCCAAATTAAAATTCATACATATTTATCATATCTTTGAAGCAATAATTGACAACATTTTCGGTCCAGGGAGGGTTAATAACTTTTTATCAACAATGTTTATTCCTACCATAAGTAACCCCAACATGAAGAATTTGAAGATACATACTTGAAGAACCATTCCAAAAGTATCAATGATATACTCAGCAGACAGGCTTATCAGATGGAAATGAAGTAGGTTTTTCAGTGATTTATGTGATTGTTTTTGTAGAACATTTGTTTTACATTATGACTTATATGGTTAATAGTATTAATTAACAATTGGTATGTTGCATAATTTTCTTTTTCTTAAGTTTATGAACCTACCTGAATATTATAACTAATCCAATAACAACTTCAAAGGATAAATGGTGTTATCTTTTCAGTGACAGCGCTGTCTAGGAAGAAAATAAGACGAGACAGATTATGGAAGATGTTGACGTTTATTCCAAACCTTGAAGAGTTCTTAAAAACCCGACAATGAAAAATCCTGAACTGTTGTGTTTAGGATAATATCCGTCATGTTGTCACTATCAGTGATTTTTTTTATCTCTGTGTCAAGTACGCAAAAATGTAGCAAGGGACATAAAATGTCTGTAATGCGTTCACAGGACCATTTTGTGCAAAAACAATGTTAAAATGGTTGCATATTTACCATCATACAGTTCTTTCTATTTATGTAATGATCACTATCATGTCATGATCGATTAGAAAAAGCAATGTTATAAGTCTTCACGTTTCTGAAATAAACGGCGTTAAGGTAAATTGTCATTTTTGGGGATATTTTTTCCAAGTTGATTTGTTAATTGGTCCAAACTTAATTTGATAAAAAGCAGGTGCCAAGAAAGGGGCTCAACATTAATTATGAACGGATTTGAATGAAACTTCACACAAAGATATTCAGAGGAAGTTGTAAAAACCTTTATTTCATGTTATACCATGACAAAAACGCACATAACACATACTGCAATTTAAATACTGGTGCAAAAGTATGGTTCAACGTGCACTTTGCACTGATTTGAAAGTCAAGCTAGACATGTCTCTAAACACGTTTAGAAAACACACACCAAACTTTACAGTACTTTTTTGCTTATAGATAGTTAAGAGTTCCGACTTTCAATTAGGAAAATGAGATGTGCGTCTTTATATTTATTTGTTGACGATTCTCTAAAACAAATATAATACATATATAATGTAAACAGTCAATCATACAAAACATTTAAAATGTTATTTAAATAAACGAATTCAAACAATCGCGCTCACGTAATAATAATGCATACAAAAATACATATACAATATAAATACCAATAATGTAATTAATAACATATATCCTTCCATACTCGCTAAGGCGCCCTTAAAAACAATTTCAAACTTAATTTATATTTTCCTAAATCGCAAATAACAATAAATGACGTCAGCGTCAAAGTATTGTGCGCCAACGTTATAATTAACTTTCGCGTACATTAACGTCATATATACATATATAACGTCGTTTACACTCCCCGCCATGAAATCACACGGATTTCATAATAATCAATGCAAAGAATTATAAACAAACACAAAAAATATAAATAGGAAAATTAGTATGCACTTTCAAGCAAAGTTTTTTAAGACAACATTTATAGATAAAACACACCATAAATGATACTGCTTCAAGAATGTCAAAAACAAAGACAACAAGTAACATATACTAGTCTTATATCTAGATTGTACTAAGTATGGTTCAAATATGTTTGACAATTCAATAATTATAGTATACTTCGTCAATTTTGTTTCAATTTACATTGAACACTCGAGCAAGCACAATTTATTAATTGCATCAAGCACGTATGTTACTTGTGCCACTTGCAATTCAAAAACTCATATCAAATGTACTGGATACGATGCATTACCGACCTCAAATAAAACCGTCTTTCACTGCAACGAGTGTAGTCTGAAACTTCTTCATGGAGAGTATTCATCGACGGATTCAAATGAAATCCCTACCGGTAACATCAACTGCGGAAACGATCAATCTAGAACTGAGTCTTTCGATCAATTCGACGCTTTTAAAAAGAAAGGGATGCATTTTGTTCATTTCAACACATGCTCCTTACTTTCAAAAATCGAACAATTGAGACTGTTTGCTGCACAGTGCAACGTAAGTGTGATTGCAGTATCTGAGACCTGACTGGATGGCTCAGTCACCAACAATGAGGTGGCTATTCCTGGATACAATATTGTTCGCCGCGATAGGAACAGGTCTGGAGGCGGAGTGTGTCTATATATTCGTGAAGATATTGCTTTTTCGGAAAAATCTGAACTCCAGAGCGACAAAATTGAAGCTGTATGGGCAGAATTATACCTTGTAAAAACCAAACCACTTTAAATTAGTTCATGTAATAGACCACCAGATCAAAACAATTTTATTGAAGAATTTGAANATGCAGGGCTTTTTTTCCTGACTTTGTGAAGCGGCCCTGGCCCTCTCACTTTGTGAAAAAATGAGTCGCAAACTTTTCAAAATTCTGAAAAAATGAGTCGCAAACTTTTCAAAAATTTGAAAAATTGAGTCGCAAACTTCTTAAAAATGTGAAAAAATGAGTCGCGAACTTCTTAAAATTGTGAAAAACCAAGTCGTGAAATTTTTAAAATTTTGAAAAAGGGCCGATTTTGTAAAATTCACGGCCATGTTTGGTTTGTGAATTGTCCTTGTCAAAATTGTGAAATGTCCTTCCAGGGCCACTCGCAAAGAAGAAAAAAAGTCCTGCACGAGCGTTTCAATAAGCCTAAAGCTTTTGTTTTGATGCAACCAAGCTAAAATAAATAGGTTCAAACTTAATTTGTGAAAATGCCTGTTACTTAACTTATTACTTCTAACACTGGCAAGTAGATACACGTACAATGAAATGTGCTACACTTTAAAATTAGATTTCTTTTTCAAGTTAATCGAGTTTTGAGTCAGCAATCCATCTCAAAATATGAATAATTGACATTATATTTATAGGGGTTTAGGTAAAATTCAATGAAATCTTGAAACTCGATGCCTGTTTGAGAATCATCACAAATTCCATTCATATTTTAACTATTTAAAAAAAGAGTTTGACCCCAAAATTATGGACACATGGATTGTGAAAAAATGTCAAGTGAGACATGCTTTTTTCGAATTGCTGTTTGAATAACAGATGTACAGTCTTTAAAAGCTGCATCATGCCCATATTATGAGCACTGACCTGCAAAAGAAATTCCTTGACCTTAGACTTATTGGAAAAGGGCAATGCAAGCAATGCCAGGGCTTTTCACCCTTATATAACAGGGGCCCCTTCCCAATCAAAAATAATGTATNTTTTTTTTAATTAGACATATTGGGCATCTCCCAAATTGAAAGCAATGAGCTCTAATATGATTAAGAATGCACACCACAATGTGTCTTTTAATACTTCTGCACAATGAAAAAGACCATGTTTCAAAAACTTTTAAAATTACGGTCTTCCCAAAATGAGCAGTTATCCCGCATGAAATTCCCAATTTGAAAGGCTAGGGCCTCTTCCCGATTTCCTGATGAAAAGCCCTGAATGTATAAATGTTTACCAAATGTTGAGTATTAATGGCAAGTGAATGGAAGGTTTTGCGGAACCTCAGATCAACTACCAACAGAAGAAACTCTATGTTTCAGCTCTTTGCTACACTATATACAGGGCCCTTGATCTGCGTTTTTTGGGGCCGATATATCCCCCATAAAAAAGTATACTTTTTTTCCCCTTTTTTGAGATTTTTTTCGTTTTTTGAAAGAAGTGTCTTATGATTATTTATCTCAATTTTATTTCAAGTACATCTATTCAATTATACTAAATAAAGAAAAATAAGAAAAAAAAAAGCAATGAATATAGTTCAATCAGTACAAATGAAGTAATGAGAATGTAAGTAAAAAAGTTCCACATAGAAGGAAAACGCCGCAAAAATTCCCCCTCATGAGGGACCTGGGCCCCTTCCCCTGATGGCCAGAGAGGGCCCTGATATACCGAAGAAAGTGTACTGACCTTGGTGACTGAGTCATTGACATTGATTGCAGGAACCTTGAGCCTGCCTTCTTTCATCATTTTGTAGAGATTGTGGACTCCAGTCGTGGTCTCCTCAGAAAGGCCTTTGATTCCTAAAACAAGCAACCATTAAATGGTCAATAAGGGCTTGTATAAGCCTTGTTCTGGGAAAACTGGGCTTAATGCATGTTTGTAGTGTCGTCCCAGATTAGCCTGCACAGTCCACACAGGCTATTCAGGGACGACACTTTCTGCCTAAACATGATTTTGGCTAAGAAGAGACTTCCTTTTAATGAAAAACCATAAAGGCAGAAAGTTTGGAATATTGACGCACATTCATTAAGCCCAGTTTTCTCAGAACATGGCTCAAATGGTCATCAAGAGCATTATCAGCAATTGTTGGTTGTTTTCTCTCACAGAAAACCACCACCACCACTTTAAAAGGTCAGCTAGCTCAGTTGGTAGAGGTATTTGACTTCAAATCTGACACAAGCCAGGTTTTTTATTCTCAGCCCAGCCAAATTTCTGCTGAGGGAATAGGGCATGGAATTATTTCCACTGTCATTCTCAACCAACCTCTGTTTCAAGAAGGGCAGTTGGCAGTTACTGACACTAAGTATGTGCACTAAGTGGTAAACCAGCTTACCCAGAAAGTGTGAGGTTATTTGACTGGTATATCATGACTGAAATAATGTTGACTATGGCAAAAAATCCAAATAAACTATTGGACTTATTTCCAGCCCTAATATATTTTGTTGCAATTGCTCATAATGTAATGATATTTAAATGTATTGATCACATTCTACAAAGTTATTTCAGAACATTGACTGATTAAGGATAAATCTTATTGACATTATTATTTTTTGAATTTCCCCTTTTGGGGGCTTAAATTTTGGCCCAAATCCCAATGTCAAAAAGTATATTTTCCCAAATGACTGCCTAAAATTCCCAATTGAAGGCTTCCAAATTTGTGTTTGTGTAAAATTTAGTTAATTTGCAAATGCAGCTCTATGGGTTGAACCTTTGTCGATACAATATTGAAAACACTTATTCTCAATTTTAAAGTATCTGTTAGCAAAAATTAAAATACCCTATTTCGTTATTCTAGTCAAAACGACGTGAATTTTCCCAATCCAAAAGGCCCTGGCCTAATTCCAAAATTGGTGAAAAAATACAACACAGTATCCATACTCAGCATTGAATGCACACAACCCACCTGGCAAGTATTGCTGGAATTTTTCATGGACCAGATTGGTGAGATCTCCTCCATCATCCAGGATCATGTTCAGTGGCTGGCCATCTGGGAACACTAGGGTCTACAAGAGAAAAGAATAGCAACATTATTACGTTAGGAACGGTTTGAGTGACAGTCTAACGGAAAATAATGACTTACAACCAGAGCTCCAGATAAGATGCGTATCTGCGTACATGTATTTACGCATTAAAAATCGGCCCAGTACGCAACATTACGCAATACAAATCTTGGTACATATTTTTATTCAATTAAAGTGCGTAACCGGTTTAACAAATAATGCAGTTGAGTTTTTAGTGTAAGTTAACCTTTGAATCAAAAGTAAGTCAATCAAAATAAGCTTGTAATCAAAATGGCGGNTTGTCACTTTATTCCATCATATATGACGAATTTATGGTATACTTTTGCGTCACTAAGATCTAAATGTGACGGTTCTGGACCCCGTTGGAAAAAAGTTTTGTACAATATTTCGTCAAAACTTTAAGGGTAATCCAGTGCAATTATATATCATAATTAAATATAATGGAATATTGACCAATACGTGTGATACATTGTGTTAGAGTATCCATATTTTATGTATTATGATCTCTGATTGTTACTACATGTATCTGTGATATTTCTGGATTGTTAATAATTGGGACTAAGGATTGTATTGTTATGTTATGTGCACAAAGTCAGTTGTCACTTATTACGTACATGCAACGTTGACAAATACGTATCCTCTTTCTTATAAACACCCGTCGGAATACTGCCGTTTGTTTTCATCAGTAACAGCATGCTGGGAGTTAAAACCGATGGATCTTTTGGGTCGTTGCTCACATGAGTTATAGGTCGATCATTCATGATTCTCTCTGCTTCTGCCTTAAACCTAGTTTACTTTTCATCTGTGCGAAGTTGACTCCAGCCATTGCCTTGCAAATCGAACGTGTAGACCTAATCAGCCTCTCCCATGCTCCACCCTTGTGACTGGCATACGGAGGGTTGAAGTTCCATTCAATGCCACGGTTCAGCATCTAGTTATAGTAATTTGCTAGAATTCATTTCATGAACGGACTTTCTCATTTCTCGATCAGCGCCTACAAAATTCGTTCCATTGTCGCTGAAGAGCGTGTCTGGTGTTCCCCGTCGGAACATAATACGTTGAAACGCTGAAACGCTGCGATATAAGAATCGGTTGTCAAGCTATGTGCAACTTCTATATGCACTGCCCCTGTTGTGAGGCATGTTAAAAGGCATCCGTATCTGTTAACACTTGATCGCCGACATTTCACAAACAACGGTCCAAAATAATCTACCCCTACATAGGTGAACGGTGGTTTGTTTGGTCAACTGTTCTTGTAAAACAGGTGCCATCACCTGATTGAGCAATGGGCTGTGCTGTCGTCTGCAAATAAAACAACTTTTAAGTATCCTTTTAATGGTACCCGGGCCATCCAATATTTCTCACGAGTAGCAGTCAACACCTGTTGCATCCCAACGTGACAATTGATCAAATGGTTATGTCGAATTATCAGCAGCGTCACGTGAATGTTGCTAGGGAGAATAACAGGATACGTCGCTGTGTCCACATTCGGCTGCTTTCCAGCCACTCGGACGAGACCGTCGATTAATTTAGGGTTAAGCGAAGCTTAATTACTGTTCTTTTTAACATTTTTTTTCTCAGCGAGGTTATTGCATCTGTAAAGTGTGCGCTCTGGACATTTTCTAGAATGACACTTGTGGCATTCCGTACTTCTGTTACAGTTAAAGTTCCTGTGTTCAGCTGAATAGTGTGTCTCAGGTAACGACGTCGGCAGTAAAGTTTGAATCCTAATAACCACGAAAAGGCTCGCTGTAATTTTGTCCATGTTGAATAACGACCAATCAAGTCTTCAAAAACATGGGCAATTTGTGTGGTTAACTTCATGGTAGTATTTTTCTTTACTTCATGGTCATCTGCTTTCACATTCAATACACACGGACCGACAGGCCAAGCGTCCGATGATTGAAACAGGAATGCTGGTCCATTCAGCCACATTTCAAGTCTCTGCGAATCGCATGCATGTACACCTCTCGATGCAATATCTGCGGGATTGGATCTTTAATCTACATATCGCCACTGAGTCGGCGACGTATTTTTGTGAATAATGCTGAGCCGATTTCCCACAAATGCCTTGAAGCGACTTGATGTGTTTTTATGTATCCCAACAATATGGTGGATTCAGTCCAACATATGGTCTGGTCTATCTCCAATTCGAGTTCTTTCGACACGATTGCGTACAAGCTGCTTGCGATAGCTGCTCCGAACAGTTCTATGCGTGGTATGGACATCTGTTTTATTGGTGCCAGTCGGGATTTACCAATTAATAGACTACATGCCACGTTGTCGTTGTCGTCGACCATCCGCAGATACGCGCATGCACCGTAGCCTGATTCCTAGACATCACTGAACACGTGCAGTTTGATACATTTCACTTCTAAGAACTGTTCAGGACGATAGCACCGTCTAATTGCTATATTTTCTAGACACGACAATTTCGCTGTCCACCATTTCCAGTCTTCACGATAGCGTGATGGTATTGTTTCGTCCCAGCCGATCTTCTCTCTTCAGAGTTGCTGGATGATTGCTTGTGCGGGTAATGTCCAAGATGAAACTAATTCAAGCGGGTCGAATATCGAACTCACAACTGATAAAATGCCACGTCGCGTCAAAGGTTTTTCAGTAATTTGTATTTCAAACTTTATCGCGTCCTCGTTTATATTCCACTTGACGCCTAATGCGCGCTCAGTCGGAAGTGCGTTACCAGGATCAAGCTGAACAATAGACGTAGCGCGTTCCGATTCCAGTATCGCATCCAACACTTTCCTGCTGTTGCTAAGCAACTTGGTTAGTCGGAATCCACCTAAACTCAACAAGGCCTTCAAATCAGATGCCAGGTGAAATGCATTCTCTTCTGACGGCAGTGATTTAAGACAATCATCTACATAGAAGTTCTTCTGAACCGTAGACACTACTTCTGGGTCAAATAATTCGGAATTGTCGGTCACAGTTCGTTTCAGTGCATATGCCGCGCAGCTGGGTGAAGACGTCGCCCCAAACAAATGTACCTGCATTCAGTACGTCTTTGGAGTTGCCGACATGTTCCCACCAGGCAACCATAGGAAACGAAGCGCTTGACAGTTATGTTCACATAAACGCACTTGATGGAACATTGCCTAAATATCGGCAACAATTGCTACCCTCTCCTTTCTGAACTGACACAGTTCCACATCTACGCTGTTAACAAAGTCAGGACCTTGAAATAGTTGGCTGTTAAGTGATGTTCCTTCAAACTTCGCAGCACAATTTAACACCACGCGAACCTTTCCTGGTTTATTCTCGTTAATCACTGGATGGTGTGGCAGATACCATGTTCGATTCGTGGTGTCGGTTTCAGTTACTTCCTTTGCATACCTTTTGTCTATATAATCCTTTAATGTATCCGCGTATTTCTTATGCAGCTTAGAATCTCGCGAAAGCTTTCCTTCAGTTGCACGAGTCGCGTATGCGATAGCATAAGGTTGTTAAGCAAGCTTGGGGTTTCATCACGCCATAGTAGTCCCATCTTAAAGTGTCCATTTTCTTATGAAAGTGTAGATTCCATGATTTGTAGTGCCCGTTTATCTTCGACTGAGAATGATTCCTTCTCGCAATGAATAACATCATTGAAGTCTGTTGTCCACATACGCTCTAGTTGTTGTTGTAAGAGGACGTCACGTGACTTACTAAAATTGATGTTCACGTCATTTCCGATGTAAGTATCCGTAGTGCTCTGAACGGGACCTCTCACCACCCAACCCAGGCGTGATCGAACAGCGTACGGCTGATTTTGCTCTCATGTTCGCACGTCCAATGGTATATGCGCTTCCGGTGCGTCTGTACCAATCAACAGCATGACCTGTTCCAACAGACGAAATGTTCAAATCCGCAAGAAAATGGAATCTGGAAATATCTTTCGCAGAAGCGGCTGATTTTATTGAAATGGGGAGTCTTTTCACTGAGCAGACATTTTTAAGACTTACTTCGCCAATACCCATCACATTCCGTCCCGCAAGTCAACTTTACGCCCAGTGGTTGTACTTCCGGTTCAATTGATGGTTGAAATCTGCAATGTCACGGATCTACTAGAAACGTTCAACGTCTGTTACAGTCGTTCATCACACAAAGTCTTGTCTGCTCCATCGTCAAGCAACGCATAAGTCTGACAAGATTGACCTTCGGACCCAATAACAGTTACAGGAATGATCCCTTGACACGTTTTCACAAAGGAGCCTGAAGAAGATGCACATTTTAGTGACGGCTGTGTAACCGTATAGTCACAATCGGATTGTACCCAATTATGTATCATTGTGTGGTGCTTTTGAAAGCAGTCGAGTACCGAGAATTCTTTGGGTTTTCTGCAATTATTGGACACATGATTGCCTTTTAAGCAGTTAAAATACAGTTTGGATTTGCGAACGAATTTTCGCCTGATCGTCAAAGTCATGGACTTACAGGACTTGCATGATGATAAATCTGTGCAAGACCCAGAACAGCACAAACATTTACGATCATACTGACTGTTTTACTTGTGAGTGCTAGTGGTCAAAGTTGTCACTTTGCTTTTTACATAAGCATCATGCATGGGTTTTGTTTTATCGGACTTGAAAAGGGAATTGTTTGTAGCAAGATCAGTGCCATACATAGAGCATGCACATGAGATCTTTTGTCAACAAACTTAACTAAGTCTGAGAAACATGGTTCTTGACCAGACTCTAAAATATCATGTGCTACGTCTACAGATTTTGTTCTTAACAGCATTGGTTAACGTTTTACAATTTTCCAGAATTATCAACATCCGAAACGAATCCTAACTGAGATAAAGTTATCTCGAATTTTTGCATCTCTAAAGACATATGTTAAAGACCTTCAAAATCTTAAGCCTAAATTTGTGGACCTGTAACTAATTTATCAATGTAAGATTACATGCGGCTTACAATACCGATTTTGCAAAATACTTCGGGCTTTCAAGTTACCCTCTTTATTATAGATATACTTGCAGTTTCTTCCGGAACAAGTTTTATGAGTTGAAATCTTGTATCATCATTTAAATGGGTTAACATTGTTGGACACATTCATTTGCTGGTAAGACTCGTATAATTTTAGTGCAGCAAATCCTAGGACTTATGTCCGTGATTTCCTTGAAATGTGTATGTTTGAATGATATTATATGCCTCGTTTTTTAATTATGAATAATCATTCCCTGTCACATTATCAAGTCTTGTATATATTATAAAACGCCTTTAAATTGGAATTTCAAGCCAGCTTAGCCATTCCTTACTGCTCTGTGTAGTTTCCATTTCAACACATGAAGTAGGATGTATGTATTATTGTAAGTATGTGAATGAGTTTAGTATAAGCTTTTCCTCATTGGTACCTATTTTTGTACATTTGAACTCTTCTATATGCTAAGTATCAAATACAGTATGGCGTTTCTGGCAAATGTGGGTACCCTTGTTTGTGAAGCTGATACTTTGAATATTCAAGGTTACCATAAACAAAATATTCAAAGATTTATGTTGCAACTGCCTTTTTTAAAAATGTGTGTGAAAAAAGACGTGTGACTTAAGGTTGTTATTGGTTTTCCGAGGAATGATAACATCACTTGTGTTCCTATATTTTCTTTTCTTCTTCTTCAAATATTTTACATGATGCCTCTCTGGGGCATTGGCGTACAAGAAAAACGGTTTATAGCCACGAACTCGCCAACCAATACTACATACGTACTGTATTATGCTTTATAAAAAATGTCAACAACAAACAGTACCATACGATGGTTATTTACAATAGGAAGACCCTAAAAACAAGTAACATTGGTGTAAAAACGTTAAAATACAAACATTCTGCAAATTTTAAGCATCTAAATATCGTTCCACGATGTCATCTACTTTTGTATTGTGTTCAGAATCGGATGTATTCGGTTTTGCAGTCATTTGCATTATTTATACAAGCTATTCAAGAAATCTGCTGCCAAAGCTATCCCAGAAATCTGCAGATTACGTTATCAAGTTCCGAAATTCAACCAAATGTCTTCGTCATCTTCATTAAGTAAATAAGATTGGTCTTTGATATGTTCATACTTGTGTAATTATTATTTAATATTCTGACTTTTTAATGAACCACACAACCGTACAGCAATTGGCATTTTCCATCAGAATTAAAGTTAAATATTCGGATTGTCCATCCGAACTTCAGTTTTGGAATTGTAAACAAACATTTTGAATAATGTTTTCAGAATTCTGCACATTAATTTCAGATATTTGAAATCATGTTTAGGCGGTATTTGCTATCGATTAGTATTAGATTTTTCATAATTTGTTTGTTAGCGTGAACGTCAATGACAGGTAATATTTCTAGGACGAAAATGTTTGATCATGTTGATGAAATAACATTCTGCTCCGAAAATGTAAACCGTAGCTGTTTATGTATAGATCACCAGTGATGTATTTATTAGTTTTGGTCAGTCTTGTTCGCCCGAGAGGCCTCAGAGAGAACAAGGAAGGGCTAGAATGGGTGCGCGAGCATGGGGTCGCAGCCAGCCCGCGGCACGAGGCCGAGGTAGAGGAAGCAGAGAAAGAGCTCGAGTAGGGCAAACAGAGACAGGGGCTGCAGAAGGGTTGAATAGACCAGACCAACACCAAATTTTGATGGTAATGTACACTAATTTCATTTTTGTTAAAACCTATTAAATTGATCAACAAGCTGTTATTGTGTACTTTTTGTACAACTTTCATTTGAAATTCGTAGAAAATATACCAGACATTGTCAAACGGACAAATGTTTGGTATTGCCTGGGTGGATCTAAAAAGTGGTTATATCCATGACTCCCGTCCATTAGAGTATTTAGGGTCCTAGCATATCCAGCTAGGTCCAAGATTTGTGTTGTTCTTTCATTCGATCATTTGTAAGTATGTGGATTCCACAATATCACAATGTTGTGTTTTTCTAAAATATAATTTATCACAAAGTGAAAAACTAAAACGGCGTCATTCAGTGAATCAAAAAATATAAAGATGTTCGCTTTGTAATCTTTTTTAAATATTATTTTGTAACAGTTTTTTATAGCACTAAGATATCTTTTTCAGTGGCACACTTTTTGGTTTTCCCAGTCTTCATGCTGTGTAACATACTTGTAATAACTGTTTGCAGGATGAGATCTATGCAATGTCAAGGGAGGAGATGGAGGCCCTTTTGGTGCAGACAGTAAGGATCAACCCAGGTTGCACCCGAAGGCGGATTCCGTCCACCAGGAGGCCAGTAATCTCCGCCTTGGTATAGATGCGGCCAATGCAGGGATATGCCAACTCCAGTTGAGCGTGTTTGCTTTGGAAAAGAGTGTGCATCACTCACACGCCAGTAGGTGAAATAATGAAATATTAAGTTTTTATTCAAACTGACTGCCTCCATGAGCAGAAGCTGTGCTACTACAGGATAAACTAGTACTAAATAATATACAACTTTTTCTGCTGAATATTGGTCTGTATTTTTCCATTTTGATGCATATGTGTTTATTAGGTTGAAAATTAGTTTTGTTTTGATTGTTTTGGTGAGATTGTTAATTTCTTTGTAAACAAATTTACACTAAACCACATTGTTTATGGCTTTATGTTTCACACCTATTTTAAACAAATGTTTCATGTATATATTTACAGGAATTCAACACCTTGGTATTGGACGGCAAATAGGTTTAATGCCTACACGAATTATATCCTTTGAAGGCATAGTCGTTTAGGCGCTGGAGTAAGGATTCCTCTCCCGGCCTGTGCTGTGTGGAAGATTAGAGACACGTTCCCCCACCCATATACGCCATACACCGGTTTTAAACCATCAAGACTGTAGAATTCTATCATCAAGAGTGTCTAATGTTATTTGAATGTTGTGCTAAAATAAATAATGAACACTTGTTATGTCGTTTGTATTTCAATTAGAAGCGGGCACTAATAGTTTGTTTACCGAGACCATTCCAAATGCTCAAAAGAAATGCAATAAAAGGCATACTGTATAAGTTAGCAATACTGTATCCACTAGATTTGTGACTATGTTTACAACTATATAAACTGAAATTATTTTCTTTTGCTATTAAGCAATTACTCTAACATTTAAAGCAAGCCATCTATACTCCTCGAGGTATTAAGGACAGTTGTTTAAAATATCAATTACGTATGTTCAATAACTTTCATCGCACAGGTTATTTCTATGTTAATATTATCTTTGTTTTTCTTAAATTACGTTGGATAAGATTGTATTCTTTTGATCTTGCCTGTAAGCGATAAAAGTCAGGACATTGATTGAGGATAAATGCATAAGGAAGATACTTCAAGATCTTATTGCTTGCAAGAAAAAGTATACAAAGCAGTTCTGTTTGGCACAGCACAAATTCGATTACTTATGGGACGAAGTTGTTTAATTTTAGGTTAGCTCAGTTTCCATAGCACTTCTTGATAGCCAAGGGTTCAGGAACTGGCTGCACAATTTTCTCACACTATGGCAGGTTGTTCAATCAGGTACTAATGCATAATTTGATGCTCTTGTTTGAGCTGCCATAATGTTTCCCAAGTGTTTTCACATTTATTGAAGCCGGTTGAAAGTAAAAAAATGGTACAAGTCTGTAAAATGTGTTTATATACTTTTAATAGTTCACCGTTCCAATAAGTAAAATCTATAACAAAACAATACATTAATTAAACAACTTTACATCAATTTTACTATACAAAACACAAATCTGTTAAAAGGGCATAATCACAAACTGTCTCCAGAGGATGACACATGACACAAATGGTTGTATGACCTTTACCCTTTAGATAGGGACCTGGGTTGTACGTGACACTTTTTCTTGCTGTGCTTAACAATTGTGGCAAGTTATTTCAAAAACCATTATTGAATGACAAACCTATTTATTCTCAATCATGGAACATGACTTTAAAAGTCTTAGTGTTACCTTTGAGCTCACGACCTGGGTCTTGTGATATTAACCTTTCGACTTGTGCAAAAAGTATTTCAAAATTCATCCCTTATTGACAAA
This sequence comes from Dreissena rostriformis, assembly GCA_007657795.1. NCBI lineage: Eukaryota > Metazoa > Mollusca > Bivalvia > Myida > Dreissenidae > Dreissena > Dreissena rostriformis. The sequence continues at coordinate 74,601 of VMBQ01001840.1, read as the reverse complement.
GATATGAACAACACATGCCTATCAATGCATAATCTTGAAATATGACCAGAAAATATAAGTGTGACCTTGACCTTTGAGCTAGGGGACCTGGGTCTTACGCACAACATTTCATCTTCTTGCTACACATTTGTACCATGGAATTTGAAACTGTGCCCATTAATGCCAAAGATAGGCACCATACACGACTATCAATGCACAATCTTAAAATATGACCTTGACCTTTGAGCTAGAGACATGGGTATTGCAGGCAACACTTCATCTTCCTATGCTTCTTGTGAGCCTAAATATTATAAAATCTAACCATTGATACCAAAGATATGGTCCGAACACACAGTTGTGGACATACATACAGACAGTTTGAAAACTATATTCCTCCGATCCGGTCCATAAAACCAGATTTTCTATTTTACCAATGAATAAAGCAAGAGTCTTTATGGACACAAGATACACAGGGTTAAATTGTAAACAACTTATGCAATTAAGAACTTCAGAATAATACAAATAAATAACATTCACCGAAACACTAGAAGAATACGCATCAAAATGGAAACCTAGCTAGGTCTACATGCAGCTTTCTATAAACAAAATCGGGTATGCAATTGCATGGATCATGTTAGAAACCAAACTTAAATCAAGTTTGATTGATCTGAACAAGTGTTATTTACCAAAAACATTTTATTTCATGTAAGTCACAATCATCTTCATCTTCCTGGACACCAATCTAATTCTAACATAACAATCCTATAAGCTTAAAATTTTAGTGCTTAACTATTACACAGATCTAAAATCTGGACTGTTTCTGCTTTGCCAGTTCTGCTGTTGGCTGTGGTGGCACTGTTGCCAAATGTTTTGAAATGCGCCTAGGGTCTTTTTCTTCCAGTTCCTTTTTCTTCATGCCAGTGTGGTCGTTCAGTCTGAGCTTGAGGGCTGAAGTCAATAATTCTGGGATGTTCTAGAAGGTCTTCTTTTCCTTTTCTTTATATATTGACCAACGACCACTCGTATTGTGCCAAGTCCTTTGAAGCCTGTAAATAATGCATGAACAACTCTGTACGGTTTGCAACTAGAGAAAACAAAAGGCGGTTATATACGAGTTTTGATCAACAGAAGGGTTTTGTCACAAATATTGAACCTACAAGTACATAAGTAGTTGGAAAATGTAACATTTGTTTAGTTTGAAGCCAATACAATGTGTAGTTTTGGAGAAAAATGAAGTGCCTGGACGAACGGACAGACAAACCAGCCACAATACGTTACCCCTTCGGAGAGTAAATAAACGTAGAACAATTGGAAATGCATTCAAAAGTTGCGGCAAAAATCTATGAAAAAAATGATGATCAAATTTCTGTTGCAATCTTTATAAAATGCACATACAAGAAAGTTTAAATAATTGATATACCCTTTAATTTGATAATTAACCCCCCCCCATTTTTTTATTATTTAGGATTCAGACATAAAGAAGTTAATTCCAATCAAATTGTGTGCGAGAGGGGGGGGGGGGCATAACTCTAAAGTAACCAGGTCGATCCCAACAAAAATGCATAAATATGTACTACATCAGTGTGATGACATTGTTTATGAGTTTCATGAAATTCCAATCAGCATTTACTGACAAACAGCTCCGGCTGGACACAAGTGTGACGGACAGATTTGGGGAAAGACAAAGCCAAAAAAATATCGCTGCAATTTTGGCAATAGATAATCAAAGAAATTTTATAAAGTGCCATATGATCATATACCTCACACTTCCATCTTTCTTCACAGCTTTTGGTCTGTCTGCATGTTTGTTGTGGTCAATAGCAGAGCCAGAAGGTTTCTGACCCTGTATACAGGCTGAGCGTAGGCATACCTCTTGGCTACATCAAGAATATGTTGGTGGAAGACTTCAAAGTCTGCAGTGCTTCTATAAGAGTGTACATGTTATAACATAACAAACTTTAAATCAAAGGAATATGACTGTCCTGCATAAATGCCCAAAAGAAAAAGTTGCAATCAATAAAACAGGTTAAATAACTATTTTGAAGCATTACTTAAACCATGTGGTAAGATGATTATCGCAAACAGCGATAGCCAGTTTAGCCCGAAACAACAAAAATGGACTCAACTCGGCAAAATATCAGTGCCCTTTGACAAACAAATGTCACTGATAATGATCAGCAGTAATTCCAAGTATGTAAAGAAGCAAATTCAATGAATTGATATCCTCCCGGCATGACAATGACAATTCTATATCCCTCCCCCTATTGCGGGGGATAACAAGCTTTTGAGAAATGGGCATTTTTTGACACAGATCACAAAAGCTATCTATTAAATGGACTGTTACTTTTGTTTGGTCAAGTGATTTTTATCAATATATCAAAGAATAATTTCCTTTTTCACGGTGGCATGACCTGAAATTGAGGTACTTGTCAATCAAGTTGAGGCGCCTCTTATAAAAGACAACTTTAGCAAGCTCTCTCAAGGCAGAAGCATCACGGACTGGATGAAGCCATGATTTGCCCCGCTCCTCTCCATCCAAAGTTGCATGCAGGAAGTGGTTTAAGTCCGGGTCACCATGACCCATTATCCATGCATGTTCGTTCACAATATGGTGCATGACCCAAACCGAAATTGCCTGAAAAAGGTAATACCAGAAAATAGATTTCAAAAATCAGACTGAAGAAAGGTATTAAAAGGTATAACAGCAACAAGAGTACAATCAAGTGAAAAGGAATGTTTGTGTCCAATGATAAACCAAGCTGTCCTTTTATTTTCATTTCATGATATCATTATATGTCATGTCTTTCACAACTGTACTACAAAACTACGTTTCATTTTGTTTATCTGTGGAAGGCAGTAAGATCTTTGATTTTAAAATTAATTTCAACCAACGGGAGCTTAATAAAATGTAACATATCATTGACAATATATTTTTATTCTTTCCTGTCTGAAGAGTTGCAGACAGTGACCAACTTTTAGTTAAAGACATGAACAATATTTAAAGTGCTATATTTTAACCTTGCATCAACAAAGAGTTATTTTCAAGTGTCTCATAATTCGTTAACATATGACTTGACCACAAACTGCTGTTTTGTCTCTGCTTGTTTGCACGTGAACCAGAAGTGATTGACAATGTCCTTCACCCTAGGAAGAAATGACTGGTTCCCTTTTTTCTTTTCTACCTAATTAGTAAACAAAAAGAGCTGGAAATATATTCTGCAGTCCTTCAAACTCTATACTTTGGCAAGCTTAACTGGCAAAAACGCTTAACCAATAGCGCGTGAGAACATATATGCATGCACAAAAAAATATTGTAGAAATCAAATTGAGACCACATTTGCAGGCAAATGATGGGCCAAGTAAGGATTAATTGCACACATTAAATGTGGCATCTTTTGTCAAGTCAATAAACAATACAAGAGCATCATAAATGGTGTTGCAAATATCAGTTAAACATGCGGTATAACAGCAAATAGATAGCTGTTATACATGCTATACCCATTTACCTTATCATTGTTAGCCAATTACTCAAGTGTCATCTTCATAACTTAAATATAATTTTCCACCATTATTTTTAAAATTGAACACGTTAAAAAAATATGTTTTTTGCACCTTATAAATTTATAAAATTAATGTTGCATACCATTAATGATAAATGTTGTTAATAAATGTTCATTAACAACAGAAAATATATAAATAACAATTACCTTTGTCAGTTTCTTCTCCAAATTCTTGGCAGCATGCCATATATCATGGGAATGCTAGATCTTGTCAAAGGCCGGCGATTCTATAAAAAGACAGCTGAGTAAAATAACCTCGAAAAGTAACTGCAGTTTTAATTTCAACTTTTATATCCAAAACTCATTTACCAGGTAATGGCAAATCCAAAAAGTGCAGAAATATTTTGTTTAAGATATTTTTTTTATTATTAAGTAAATGGTGATTATTTTACAATGATAACAAACCCTATGCTAAACTAACATGACAGGTAAGATTAAGGAATTAAAACAAGAGATGTGTTTGTCAGAAACACAATGCCCCCTTATGCGCCGCTTTGAATTATTTTTTCGACCTTTGACCTTGAAGGATGACCTTGACCTTGACCTCTCACCACTCAAAATGTACAGCTCCATGAGATACACATGCATGCCAAATATGAAGTTGTATCTTCAATATTGCAAAAGTTATGAGCAAGCTTTAAGTTTTAAGACAGACAGAATGACGGACAGACAGAATGACAGACAGGCCAAAAACAATATACCCCCTTTTTTAAAAAGGGGTCATAAAAATATTTATAATTTATAACAATTAATAACATTGATATTGATTTCACAATATACTATTCTGTTTTTGAACTTACTCAAAAATGCTCCTATACCCATTTGTGCATCTGTGACAACCTCCACCACACATTCTTCTTGGCTTTTAAATAATCTATTGCTGCTTGGAAGCCAACATTTTCCATTGCAACCGACTTCCTTCCAGCCATCCGCTTGTCCACTGTTAGGAGGGCCAGGATTTTCTTTGAAGAATTGCCCATTAGCGAGTTGGAGCAGAACTGGGCACAGTGTCCAGGGCTGTCATTGCGACCATCCCCTACAACATGTGAAATATGATAAACGCAGGTCAAGTCTTGTTCAGTTACATTTGTGGTGTTTTGCTCAATTTTTAAGGAATGTATTTAATAGTATGTTTTCATATTGATGTCTATGACTGCAAAAGCTAGATGTATTTTTAAGCCCAGGTATGTAAATTATCAATGATTTAAGTGTTCAAAACAACAATGCTAGGATATCGGTATATAAAGTGCTTGTGTACATCACGAAATGACACATTATTTAATTGTGGAGGTATTTATATAAGAACAAGAGTTCCGCAGTCAGAGACATATGTCCCCAAACAAGGCCTTGATTTTCACACTTATTGTGATAGTGACCTTGACCTAGTGACCCCAATTTCAATAGGGGTCATCTTCTGTCCAAGGTCAATGTACATGTGAATTATCAAGTCAAACGGTCAATTGGATGACGAATATTTGATCGCAAACGATGTTCACACTTTTTGTGGCAGTGACATTGACCTCTGACCTAGTGACCCCAATTTCAATTGGTGTCATCTTTTGTCCAAGGGAAATGTACATTCGAAGTATCAAGCCAATCGGTCAATTTGTTGACAAGTTATTGATCAGAAACGATTTTCACACTTATTGTGACAATGACCTTGACCTTTGACCTAGTTACCCCAAATTCAATAGGGGTCATCTACTGTCGTCCAAGGCTAAAGCACATGGGAAGTATCAGGCCAATCGGTCAATCCAATCACAAGTTTTTGATTGGAAACGAACTGGTCTACTGACAGACTCACAGACCGACCGACATCCAGCAAAACAATATACCCCCTTTTCTTAGAAGGGGGGAGGGGCGTAAATAGAGGCCTGAACCTGGCCATATATAAAAATATTAATTAAGAATAAAATTAATACCTAAAACAACAATCTATTTTTGACATGCTGTCAGGACTTCTTCCTGATTGTGCTGCCAGTAACTATCAATTGTTGGCACCAAGTAGTGTGTTTAGATGCGGTGGCATTGATTGGTAGTGGGGAACTTCACTTTTAGCATTTTCTGGGTCCACAATGACAATTTTTTAAATTGTTTCCAGATGTAAGGATGGTGGCGCAAATAAAACAAGAGATGTGTTTGTCAGAATCATAATGCCCCCTACTGCGCCGCTTTGAGAAAACAAACAAACAAAAAAATGTGTTTGTCAGAATCATAATGCCCCCTACTGCGCCGCTTTGAAAAAACAACAACAAAAAACAACAAATTGAAACGTAAGCGCAAAACCTAAACGCAAAACCTAAACGCAAATTGTGAAGGAATTTCAGACAGACGGACAGACGGACGGACAGACGGACAGTGCGATCACTATATGCCACACTACCGGGGGACTTAAAATCCCCACTCCTCATCCTTCTGTCCAGGACTGGCTGTGAGACCACTGAGCAGCAGTGTGGTCAGAGGGGCAAACCTGAAACAGAATATATTTTGTATATACATTTAATGTTTTTTAACTTGAGAGTGGTTTTTATAATGCAGACAACATTAACGTTGCGACCATTGTGTGCATATAAAAATGGATGAAAATGGTTTAACAATGTAATGCTTATATTAAGTTACACACATACTTTAATGCTGGAGAAAAAAGAAACATTTATGTTCAACTAAAATCAATATGCAGGAATCTGTTTGTACAACATTTTTTCTTTTCAAAATAATCTTTCAATCTAACAGTTATTACATAATTAATGAAAATAAGTTTTTTTTATATCTAACTGTATATATGCATACCCATTTCAGTGATTCTGAGGATCCAAAATATGACTCGTGAATCACCAGTGTGTCTGAGCCGCATGTTGGGCACTTTTTGACAGTCATCTCTGCAAATTGGAGCAGTTGCTTAAGGAAGACTATGACCTTCACTTCTTCGGCCAGCCAGCCACATGCGTCACTGCTCATTCTTGTGACTGGCTCCTCTCTATCAATCCCTTCATCTTCATCTGTTTGCTCAACCTCTTCCACTCTTTCCAGACCAAACTCTGCCTTCTTCAAAGGCAATGTTTTCGCTCTCCATGACTTTTTCAGGTCTGAAAAACAACTATTCAAAATATTATATAATAAACTATTTCATGAAGTAAATATGTACACATTTACATACAATTAGCTGGCACTCAACCATTTATTAACAAGTTCACACATGGATTGAAAATAGACATGTCAACACTTATCAAGCATTAGATAATTAATTATTTATAACAAAATATAACTTGTAATACTCACAAGATCTGCTCCATGATAAAGCTACCAGGCTCATATAGGGAATCATCGTCATCATCATCTTCCTCATCTTCCCATGTACAGTCCAGCGTTAAGCTGCAAAGGTTAATAAGTGCTTTCAATTCAAATGCAATAGCATTATCCTTACATAATTAAGAAAATGAAACATCACATACCTACACTGTTAAGATACTACTCAGTTATATTCGGATGTATACATTTTGTTAAAATACAACACTGATGTCTAAGACTATGGCTGATGAGGGTTTATGACAAAAAGATTCATAAGATAAGAACCGTTCTCTATACTTTTTATTCCAAATCAATAATTAAAATTAAACTTAATTATATTTTACTTGTTAAGCTTTCATAATAATAAAAATATCCCAATATCTTTATGTATACTTGCTATGAATCGAAACAAACCATATAAATTAATACGGACGTTACATGGTGTTTTTTATCATAAAATGATTGAATCATACTAAACCAACAGTTAAAAAGCGAAGGTATGATATTAATTTAATTATTTAAAAACTGAAATAATTCTTACTCAAACGGGTTAACAAACGAACTGGAAAGTTTCGACTTTTCAACCTTCCTTCGTCTTGTTGTATACCTGGAGTCAAGTTCATGGTTAAAATTTTGTGTAATATCTGTACATGCAACCTGATATGTTTGGAATAATTTTACATTTTATTTTTTATTGCTTCAAGGAAAAGATTGAAAAATTAATAGCATTTTTTAATTGAGAAATTATTCACTTGGTCCATCAATATAAGTCTTCAGAGTACATTCCATATCTATTAGTTACATATTAAGTCATTTCAGGCTTGAATATATGCATGCGTATGAAAACATTATCATTTGAACCCATTTTGGCATTTCGCCTTGGGTAAATGATATAAAAGTTGCTATTAAGAATGAAATAAAATAAATCTGTTTGTTTAATTTAAAACAAACATACACAGGTGAGATGTCCTCCAGTGGTATTTCTGTGTCCTCTTAAGTAGTGGATTTCACCTCTGAAGTCGTGGACTTGACCATATTTCTTCAACTCCAGACATTTCAGTCACTCCTGTCACATCTCTGGACAGAACAGTTACAACATACAGTTGCAACATACCGAGCAATACACCAGGCATGTTATCATCTATTAGAAATCAATAATCAAAGTGTTAATCAGCCTAGCTTATATTCCTTGCACTTTACTGAAATTATTTTTTATTTTGTTGAAATTCTTTTGTCTTCTGCTCTTATCGCTTCGTTTATTTTTGTCAAGTGTTCTGGAGTTAATTTAGTAACATGTGCATGTGATATATATTACTCAGTTTATTTCTATGAGATAAACATAAAACTTATTAGTGTTGCGACATCATCAAATTTAGGTTAAGGAGATAGTAAATACATTTCTTGTTCTGCAGCACTGCTTGATCACATTTTACTTATGCTGCTCATCTTGGGTGATGCAGGCTTTGATCTCAAAACATTGATCCGCATCGGTGTGGAGGTTGATGGCTGTGTCTCAATGGCGGATGGTTGTTTGACACGCACTCTATAATACAAAGTGCTTCTGTCGACATAGCCACTTACTACACAGAGATAATTTAGCATGAGCTCTGTAGCAATGACAAATACAATACAACACCTAGATTTTCTCAGAACATCCCTGTAACCAATATGCAAGAAAAGAAAGAAAAAAGCTTGAATGCTGTGTGCAAACTGTTTAATCAAAACTGTGATTAGTTTGTGTGAAACAGAAACAGGAGAAATATTTTATTTATAATCACTGTACTATAACTATAAGTAGCAATAAGAATTATATTGCGCAGCACTTTTACAGTCAGGTACACGCGATTGCATACACGCCATTTAAATTACATATTGTGGTGTTTCTATACCGGTTAGGTTTCGTGGGTTTCGACCACAACTACTGCAATTACTAGCAACAACACTAAATAATGTACTCACATTGGCATCAACTGGAAAGCTCGTCAGGATAGCACCAATCGTCCTTGGCGTCTTCGAGGGAAACCCGTCGGCTCGTCAGCTACACTCGTCGGCTCGTCGGCTACACTCATCAGCTACACGTCACACAATGGCTCTAACCCTTCTGGGAATAGACCTCCAGGCAAACACGTAATCACACACAGTCACAGGCTAACATTTACAGTCACCGGCTAGCGTATAGTCACAAATCCTTCTGGTATTACTCACCTCAGGTAAACACATTTACTCACGTCAACAGCCCGTGCAAAAAAGAACGTACTAGCTCGTGCTCCCAGCATGCACCATTCCAATTGGTCGCTGGTTCCCAATCATGAGGGATGTGCCTCTCTCTTGGGCTAGGCACCGGCACAACACTCCTCCCGCTTTTCTCCTTTTGGGACGACGCCCCACTCGGAAGGAGTCATACCGTCGCACCCGAGGAAGAACCCCTTCCCAGTGCCCCTTGCGTAAACACCTTGACATAACTCCCGAAAGTAAGGTCTGCATTCCGGCTGGCTTTTGTCCGAGTCCTAATTTTTTTATCTGCATACCCACCACAACTTCAGTAAAATTCCTCTCCATAAAATGTTAGTGATCTCCTTGGCCTGTAATAAAATGATTAAAGCGATACACGAGAACAGACGTTTAATATCCAGCAACAGGTCATCTCACGACCACCTTTCCTGTATAAAGTCTATAATTTAAACAAACCGGCCCGTACAAACAAACAAATTGCATCAACAAGTCAAGTACATGTATTTCGATATCTCAAATCTCGCGTCTAAATACGCTTTTAAACTCAAGTGCCTCATTATGCATCTAAGCTGAATATTTTTAAAACAAACACGATCTGGTAACTCCTGCCCTTCCTTGTCCACTCAATGTATGGATAGGGGCACCTACCTTGCAACTACCGACACGCACTGCTTCGCAGCCCACATTAGAAAGCCTACGCTCTCTGCATTGAACCGTGATCCGCATCACCGACCGCATTGCAATACTTTTACGGGCAGATTCAGATTTTTTCTGAAAGCAAATTACTGACGATTCAAACAAAATAAACAAACATCAAACTCATGCACTTGACATTAAACATAAAACAAAGCAGTTTTTTCAATTAGGCGGGTCTACATATATCCCATCGAACCCAGTAGTTTATTTACAAATAAATTGCGGACATGACGCTGGCTTAATAAATAAGTCTGCTCAATGGACAAAATTTACATTTATAACAAAATGACGCTTCAAAGACATTAAGTAGAGGGAAACAAAACTAAAATAAAAATAAAACCAAAAACAGAGAAAATAGTGTACCCACCCCACCATTTACCAATTGAGGCGGTACAACTTATTGCCATTCTGGCCGCCAGCAAATTTCCACGGCTGGGACCGCTCCCAACGGCGAGAACTATAGGGTCGCCACCCTTCAGAACCATGTCTTTGAAATCCATCCTCCCGGCTGTTGTCCGGGGCAACTCGGCATCCGGATGCGCCGCCCCTCGGCGGTCACCCGCGGCGACTCCGTATACAAATACACCACCTCTTCGGTGATCATCTGCGGCGACTTGGTATCCGGATTCACCGCCACTTTTGCGGTCACACGCGGCAACTCCCGCCGCCCGTTTGACCGAAGTGACCTTCCGGTGGCCGGAGTAGTCTTATCACCAGCGGTTCTTTCGGCTATTTCTCTTACGGCCTGGTGAATCGCCTTTTGTTTGGCTTTTTCGGCCGCCACCGGGTCAATTTGCTGGCGGACTTTCGGCTGGCTGCCTCCTCAGACTGGACCGCCACCCGTTGCACGCGGAACTCATCCACACACACAGAATCCACATGGTCTCCTTCAGTGCTCTCGCCAATGACCATCCCTTGATCACGGACGACTTTAAGCACTGTTGACAGCACCAACGGAACTGCATTGTGCACGTCCTTGGCATGCTGTCGGCCTCCCCTCTCGAGGTTCAAAACCTGTCTATCAAAAAAAAAGGTTGCATCTGCCATATTAATTATGGCCCTACCAGGATTTAACAACATATCAAAGCCCAGTAGCATATCGACATCTGTCGGAGCTACATACAACTGCTCCTGATACCAGCAGTCACCAATCTTTAATCTTACCGGACCGACAACAGAACCCTGCATGGAGGTGTCCCTGCCTGTCATCAGCAGTTTGATATCACGAAGATTTGGAGGTGGCTGCTTCGTAGACTCGTAGACCCAATCAGAGATAACTGACCTCTGCTGCCGAATAAATACCAGCGTCAACTACGATGTCACCCACCTGCACCTTCATGCAGAACTGAGAAACCAAACCTAGCTGGTTTACATGAACCACTTCCGGATGATCCGACTGCCTAGCCGTCACAGCTACTACTATGGGCGCTTTGTCCTTTTGGTTGGGCAAGGATATGGTATTTTTAAGACAATCTCGTCGGAAATGTCCCCAATTTGAACCATATCTGCCTCGCTTGGATCTCTCACAGCGGTAATTTGAATTTCGGTACGCACTATCGAACCGATTGTTTCCACCAGCCGCACCCTCTGAATAACAAGTTTGGCATTGGCTATACATGTTGTACCCTCGGCTCCGGGTGCGTCCTTGAAAGGGACTTTCGGTCGCATACTTGCCATTGAATCTCTAATCTCCGTCGGGACGAAACAACCAGACGCGGTGAACAGCGTCCGGGGTCCCACAAGGGCTGGACAAAAGTTTCACAGCACCTTGTAGTTGATTAACCACCTGGCTCAATTTGTCGACCGCCGACGCACTTACCACGGTCAGGAATGGGTTCCTTGATAACCGCGTGAACACATCTCGAGTCTTCCTGGTTACCCACGTGGTCATCCCTCGGAGCGGAGGCACAAGCCGACTGAACATAATTCAACAACTTTACCTTGTACATGGCATCCCCCATAGAGGTGGGTAACTGCAAGCTCACGTGTTTGCCTGCCTTCTTGTCAAACAAGCCTTGACATAACTTCTTCACTGCCTGCTTAGTGGAGTAAGTAAGTAGAGAGCAGTTCCCTAAACGCCGTTGTTGCCAGCGTGAGCGCCCGATCTGACCAATCATCTAGGGACTTACCTACTTCCTTTTGAGCAATTTGAAAACGACCCTGCGCGGAGACGGGGAGTGCTCCTGCAGACGATGCATAAGCTATGCGTAAGGTATCGTCACCGTCACTTCGGTCAGTACCGCATTAAAATCAACCGTCTTACCTGTCCAACATCAACCCAGGCAATCAGCGCTTTCTGCGTCCGACCAGTTTTGCATCCTTGCGTAGCGCTCAAACTTGCTCTTAAATATAAATCAATTGTTCCGTCCATCATATAGCAGGCTCGTGGGTAGCTTGTTCAAAACATCCCGATCCTTCTGGGTCGGGGAATTACTTGGTGCAGGAGGGTTGCTGGGTACGGGAAGGTTACTTACGACAGACAGATTGCAAGGTACAGGAATGTTACTTAAGACATTAAGATTGATAGGCACGGGAAGATTAATTGAAACTGGTAGACATGTCAGAGCAGGAGGAACAGTTGATACACGATGAGGTTGCTTAGCTCCTTCTCAGGCATTCTTTCCCAACTTTCGTGCGAGTCCCTGGGCCTACCCGGAGGCTCCCACTTCTCCTCGTTATCACTGGCTAGGGCTTCCCCTACCAACCTCGGATTACCTGAAAAATCTATATAATCCAACTCATTATCAATAAGGGGCAGCCTAATTAATACTTCCAGTGTTTCGGAGTCCATATTACCCGCGCTCTCCCTGAGCAGAACAAAGGCCTGTGTCAATTTGTGCCTCACACCGGGTACTGCCTTAAGCACTTTGGGAGGGTCAAAGTTCACCCGAATTAATTGTGGCCCCGGTGAGCGACTCCTGCTGCCCACACAACGCATCATTGCCACTTTATTTAATTTAAATTAAAACATTCTTTAAAAAAATAAAAACACCAATCGGCGTACTACTGGACGACAATTAAAATAAAATTGCCAACTAATAAACAATTACAAATAAATTGCATTCACTGCTTTTATTAGAAACAGATACAATAAAATTGAAACGAACAAAACCCGTGCCCATAAACTTCAATTTCCTCTGACCTCAGTTACCGGTACATCAGCAATAACACTGCTATAAATAGCATTTGACCAATCACGTTTTTCGTGAACTAACGCGCACAACATTCGTGCCAACTGAACACGGGAAAAATGCCAATCAAAAAGACCACATGACCGTCTGTTGATTACACAAGCAATGAAACTGTTACAAACAGCATTTGACAATCACGTTTTTAACAAAATTCGCGCCAACTGATCACACGGCCGGCGAATACGAACAAAAAAAAATCCACCGCAAAAAGACAACGATGCCATCTGTTAATTACACACGTCTAAACATAGAGGAACACTGCGTTCGACAAGTTAGCAACATAATTCACGTTTATGAAACGAACAGTTACTACACACTTCTAATTAAATTCGATCCGTCGGCCTAAACTAAATTCTACGATGCCGATTGATTTTGCAACTAGACGTTAAAACACAACTACACTAATCCTACTTCTGATACCATTGTGGTGTTTATACCGGTTAGCTCTTCGTGGGTTTCGACCACAACAACTGCAACTACTAGCAACAACACTAAATAATATACTCAAATTGGCATCAACTGGAAACCTCGTCAGGATGTCACCAATCGTCCTCGTCGTCTTTGAGGGAGACCCGTCGGCTCGTCTGCTACACGCGTCGGCTCGGCGGCTACACTCATCAGCTTCACGTCACGGAATGACTCGAGCCCTTCTGGGAATACACCTCCAGGCAAACACATATGCACACACAGTCACAGGCTAACATTTACCGTCACCGGCTAGCGTATAAGCAAACACATCCTTTTGGTTTTACTAGTCTCAGGTAAACACATCTACTCACGTCAACAGCCCGTGCAAAAAAAGACCGTACAAACTCGTGCTCCAAGCATGCACCATTCCGATTTGTCGCTGGTTTCCAATCATGTGCCTGTTTCTTCGGCTGGGCACCGGCACAGCACTATACAAAGCAAATCAGTAAACGTTCTTTGAACTAATACACTTATAAAAGATATTCAAATAACTGAAATCGAAAGAATGACCTTTGAAATGTAAACAACATAACAAGTTATAAATAAATACAAGTAACCTACTTTTCAAACTCCAGAAGATAACGGACAACTTCAAAATCCTGGGAAAACCCCATTCATCCCTTGACGCAGTTCCATTCAGTCATGTATTGCCCCAGATACACTCTCAATTTTGCACGCTCTCTTTTATGTTTTTTTTCTTGCTGATTCGCTTAGAGAAGGAGGACGTCCTCATTTGAGGTCCGCCATTTTCGCATTCGCTATATTCCAGTTACACAGAATTCATTTCGGCTTGACATGATGATTATTCATGAGACCTACGTCATGCTTCCGACGCTGACTGAATCCAATCTCGTGTTCGCCTGTAAATGTTCGGATATTTCGCGGGAAATAAAAATGGAATTATGTGTGACACACAAAAAATAAAAACGAGCATGTTGTATCTGGTTGAATCCATGTTAACAGACAACATCTAACGTTGAAATTTTGCATTCTGCTATATGGAGCAACGATTTGTGTATGGGTAAGCTTTATGTTACGAAATAGTCTATATATTTTAGCGTTATCGTTACTTTAAAAGTTGTTTTAATCAATTTGTAAGCAATCGTGATAAATCAGTATTTTAATAAATGATGAGCCTAACATATTTTGGCATTGTATATTATTTCTAATGTTCACATTTCTCGGCAGTAAGACGATTAGTGGTAGAAGAAGTAAACGTTAAGAATGAAATGAAATAATAGCAGTACGATCATACAAATGCGCAATTGTAATTATCGATACAAATAATATTATGTTCATATAATATTTTTCTCGTCTGAGACATTTTTTTCTCACTTTTTTAAGTTAATTGGTTATAAACAATGTGCAATTTATGCATATTTCTTGATCAATGCATGTTCCTTTATGAAAGTTTTTTTCAATAAGTAGATAAAGTGTAATAGTCTCATAGTTTGCTTCGTTTTTATTTACCCTTAAATACATTATTGATCCAACTGATTAAACACTGTTGTGTAAAATTCCTGTCTGTTAAGATTTCTTCCATTTCAATTGCAATACATTTGTATATTATTACTTTACTATTAACAACATTTTCCTTGCATGTTGTTTTTGCAAAATCTCATCCTTGTAGAAGCAAAATCTCACCAAGGTAGACAATTAAAGTTTATTTGTATTTTTCGTGGCCGTTCGATTGGCCTACTTTGAAAAGTTGAACTAAATTTCCTTTTACTGTAATATTAAACACATTCAAAGCGCGAACAACTGATGTGCCTTCAGCGCTTTGATTCCTAAAGCGACAATGAAGTGTAAATGTGCAAGACACAATATTCCTGCGAAGTGATTCTCTTATTTTTTATTTATGTACTCTTTAACTTAGTTATTGAAATAATTGCTAGATAGCATGTTATAAATTAGGAAGGCGCACTACTTGCACATTTTGCAAGCGATAAAATTAAACTTGAAATATATCATTACTATTGAGTGTAGACGTGCACAGTGATCCGCTTATAATAATTACTTTTCCATTTCAACGTAGCAATGGCCATGATTTTCATATTAATTGTTTTACGTAAGGTGGTTATTTTCAGTTGTGGTTCGAAACGAAACCATGCGCTTAGCTGTTCACTTCAACTGACTAGGCGATCAATCTACGTTCGACTGCACATTTATTTGTCTATATACTGCTNATTCTAATTCAAAAAGCAAAAATGCATGCAACCCATTTATGAAGTAACAATATACGGACATGGATTACAATTATTAATTTAAATATATTAATACTCGTAAAAAACGATGATAAAGGATAGTAATATTTGTCTGAAATAGAAATATAGGTAGTAAGGTAAGTAAACCACAAAAACAACTTAACAATATCATTTTACTAACAGTTACCGGTAATTTTAGTATGTTGTTTATTTCATGTGAATGCAATGGCGGAAATTATTACAAACTAGATTAATTGTTTTAGCTTAAGCCTCTAATGGACATGGAGTCGCACACACCCAATAATCTTGATCATGTTCACTTGACCTTTAAAAATTAATTCACAGACTCTAATAATTATTAAATATTTATAAAATTATTTTTCTGTTTAATGAGTATTCTTCCCCTGTCCAAAATATAAAATGTCTGAGATTTGTAATAAGAACCAAACGACTAATTGGGTAGGAGAAATCACGCAAACTGTAATCTCGGTCGTCTTGTGATATATGTATTGAAAACACATTTATTTAATTTTAAATATGTTAAAGACATTTCTTATTTATAAAATCCATACGTGTAATTTACAGAGGTTAAAGCTGGTCAGTGGTGTATGGTACAGAATCCGTTCGACTCTAGGTTTTATGATGAGTACTGTAATTGGGGATGCTGCACCGTCAACGATCAGACTGAATGCTGCACCGTCAACCATCACACTAACAAGCATCCGTGTGTACCCAATCAGAACTATTTTTAGTCATTTATTCGGATAATTACTTTAATAATCTGAGTTAGAATTTTCGTTTAGTTAAATGTAAGTGCTAAATACAGACCTTTTACAGTATGCCATTGTGCAGTTAAGTTAGTTCCATGCAATGATGTTTTAAGTAAACTTTTAAAGGCGATGTGATAATAGTGTCTGCATCACGAGATTGTGTATATGCTTTGATGTATGTATATTAAACTTTGTTTGCTTTTCATTTAACAGAGGTAAAATCTACCCACTTAATTGACTTTTCCAAGTACGTTTCCGTCATTTTATATTTGACCTGATGCATGGATTGTAATTCCAGAAATGCAGGGTATCTTATCAGCATAATAGTTGGAGGCGTGATCGGTCTGTTAATGCTTGGGTCGATACTGGTTGTATGCTGCTGTATTAGGAAACGGGAACCAGCCCGACAGGCACTTGATACAACGAGTACGTTACGTCTCCTTTTACAGACTTATAGGACGTGACCCGTCATGTAAACTAAGCTACTGGAGAGATGGATCGCATTTAAAACATGAAGGAACCTTAAGGAAAACAAAAACAAGAGAAAATATATTATTTTTAACTATATAAATGATAAAATATGGCCAGCACTAATAAAATCACGGTAATATTTATAAATCATTTTTCATAAAGCCATAGAGTCCAAAGTTCGTTAAAGTAATCAGAAATAATAACACACTTTTAAATATGTATTTTGTAAAATCAATTGAAATTGAGCTGTGTTGCAAAATGGTACAATGAGTTTTGGTTTGTATTGTGTAGTTTTACATAATTATATTAAAGTAAAAATAACTATATATTTGTGAAATGTACAGATGGCCAACCTGTTTTCGTTACCCCCGGTACAGAAATGGCATACGTACAGCACCCGTACCAGCCTTACCCCATTCAGACAAATAATATGCCGCCAGATTACATGTCAGCACACACTCATCCGTTGCCATCATGGCAACTACCCACTCAGCCGGCGCAACCATGGCAACATTCCGCTCAGCCGGCGCAACCATGACAACCATCCACCCAGCCGGTTCAATCAGGGCAACCACCCACTCAGCCGGCGCAACTATGGGAACCACCAACTCAGCCGGCGCAACCTGGGAACCACCCACTCAGCCGGCGCAATCATTGCAACCACCCCCATATGATGAGGATAGCAAGGATATCAAGCCTTGACTAATCATATTCATCACGAAACGTGATGTTAAAAATTTCAACATACTGTGTGCAAACTTGTGCATATATGTATAACGAATTGAGATTTTTTTATGTTTGGCATTTTGTTGTCATGTACAATTATCTTACACGTAATACATTTTTATGTTTTGCTGATTATAACGGACAAAATGGTTTGATATTTAAATACATTTGAAGACAAGTATACCACCATAAAATAAAGACAAAGAAATTGAAAGGTCGCCTTGATTGTTTTTTGCTAAGGCTCAAGCTTAATTATAAGAAAATACACAAAACACTTGAATCAATTTAAAGTATTTTTAGACAAATATTTATAAAAAAAAAAGAAATGTAATGCAACATCTCCAAAAAGAGGTAATAAATGGCATGTTTATATCGTCAATTTTAATTGTTATTAATACAAATGTTGTTTTCTTTCGGTTTTTACTTATTATAACTCATAACCCCACCCTCCAGTATTTTTTTTTATTTTCTTATCTGTACATGTAAGTTATTTCTAACTTTCAACGTGTATTGTTGTCAATATCTGAAGTTATATTATAATTTTATCAGCAATCAACATTTATTTAAATTACACACAAAATGTACATAAATTTAACGCCGAATGTGGTAATAAGTTTGTGTTAGATTTTACGACAACGTAGTTTAAGAACCGTATATTGGAAACTATCGGACATCCTTAACAACGTTCCAACATCGTTTATTGACGATAATTTATGAAATGAAGACCACAAAGCAATAATAAAGTTTCTTTATAGCAATTGCTCCCTATGTTGTAAGTGAATGCACTATTAAAATTGTATGTTCTCTCCACCATATTATGCTCTGTAATGTTTGTATTGTACTACACTGTAAAATTTACATAGTGTTCATAATTGAAAGCTTTACATGCGTTTTTCTTCTACACTGGATTAATAAAGTCCTTATATTAAATGTGTTTTTGATATTTTGAATAAGTACAAAATAATCGTATCCCATGTGAATTTATTTTGCAACAGGTTATTGGCATTAACAATGAAGACTAAGTGTGTAATCTTCATCCAATAAAGATAGCTAACAATTATACAATGCATCCAATTAGTTGGCTGTCATTGGTCAATGTATGTTATTTGCAGTGAGCCGGTCAGTCAAACGAGCAGTATCTGTAAATGCAGTCTTCACACTATCCAGCCCGGGCTTACTGAAATATGAATCGGATTAGTAGAAATAAACATTTTGGTTTTGTATGACTAGTATTGCTGGTTAAAAATTCATCTTATACAATTTTAAGCATTATGATGTGGACCACTTGATTATAACAATTATTGCTTATACTGTCATATGTAAATATAACATCATGCTGGAGTTGGCAAGCACTCACTTGTATTGCTTTTTAATATATTTATTGTCTAAAATCTGTTGTAAAATACAACCTGTTTATATTAAATTGTTTATGTATAATATTTAATTTACATGTATATAAATTTATTAAAGCTGTTACTTTATCTTAGATACATTGCCAATGACGCTTTCTTCAGTCGAGACATAGTCTTGCCTTTACAAGCAAATATTGGTCAACCACATCACTGTGCTATATCGGATAAACCGGAAGTATATGAAAAGAAACTTCAGGATTATTGCGTAATATTTCACAATATGGCATGAAACGTGCTTATGAACAACATAATCGCCAGCGTCCCTTTGTAACACATGCAAAGGCTAGACCATTAAACACCAGTGACACAGCATGGTAACATGACACCACACACCGTCCTGGTGAATATTCCGGAGATAATTTAGCTGGTATGATCACCTAGGTGCGACGTATCTTGTGTTTATTGATGTTTTTGCTTGACATACGATGTGCACCATGTTATAATCTGCCAGTGATTAGATGAAACATTCGACGTTTCAGAGTGCATTATGGATACACGATGACGATATGTTATGCCAATATTGTACTTCTTAGAAGATGCGTGAGTTTAAGAGCGTACCAGTCCAACTTGTTGACGCTCTCAAATATTAAGCTTCTTTTTATATGGATAATATTTGGAGCGTACAACGGGGGAAAGACCAAAACAATGTAGGAAAGTTTTCCTTCTGTGTCTATATTGTTGCGCAAGTATTTTGTGCGCAACATTCAAGCCCCGATATCAGACAGTTAACATCAACGGATTGCAATAATATTTACATACCTGTGTAGATAATTCATTTCTCGATAATGTTCCGTAAGAATTATGTAATGACACTTTGAATTTTGCACGCCTGAGCAATTTAAATCGAACCACTATTCACATTTTCAATATCTCTCGATTCGCTCGCTGGTGGATATTTATCGATAACGCAGCCTCGATGTAAACCATGTGGTTTAAATGTGAAGAATAAACGGCGGAAAACACAGTTTGCGTTCGTCTGTTGTGAGCGCAGAGCATTATAATATAGTAAAGAGATGTAATTAACGCGTACACGTTACACCATAATGCCTTCTTCTGATTGGTTGATATTTAAATCTGTTTCATTACATGGCGAGAGGTCACTGATTGTATTGCGATTTAAGCAGAAGTTTAACTGAATAATGTATGCCTTTCTAACTTCAATTCGACGATATTCGAGGTAAAAATGGACTTCTGAACTTAAACTTTATGAGTTGGTAATGTTATTTTGCAATTTTACGCAAATTTATGAACATTTAAACTTTCTGGTTTCCACCACGGTCATTGGCCGATAAGACGTTCCAAAGAATTTAGCCCATATAAAAAGTATCTCTCAATTCTTTGTACGTCTTATAAATAAGATTAAAGAGCGTACGCGATGTAAAAACAAAGCATCCCGTTGAAATGCAGAATGCATCGATGATCTATTTTATTCCAAGATATGCTTATATTTTCTGTTTAGCCTCGTCAATACTCTAAGTTCCACGATGCAGATTAACGATAACCGCAAGCCCAATTGCTGTATATCTCACAGCCACAGCCAACAACTGCATTTAATTAACGGCATTAATAGCTCTCGACTCTATCAAGGCCTTTGCGGAATCTGTGTCCGGCATGTCGATGTCAGTCTTACTGGAACCATTTAAAGATCGCCGCGTCATTGAACTCTCAAGAGACGACAGTTCCAGGTAAAATTCGGTTGAACCAACCAGACGGTGGTCGCCATTCCATACCTACTTCTTGTCTGTTTAGATTTGTTCATACGACACATACGCACAATGTTTAGTTCTGCAACCAACACAAGTATATCTCTGTATCTGAGGTAATTTGGTCGTTTAGACTTTATTTGAAAAAAAAAAAAATCTGATTAACTGTTCCTTTATATTGTTTCATACGTGAGAAATTATCATTTTGACATTAAAATGTGTATTTACTCGCTTTGATAAGCACATTTTAATGTCAACATTAAAATAACTCAACACTTGTAAAGCGAGTAAATAAAAATTGTAATGTCAAAATTATTAACAGGCAACACCACATATACAGCAATGATCCACAGTAGCGGCACTTTTGCAGTAAGATTATAAAAGGATATGCTCACAGATTTTTACAATTATTATCACTTTCATGGAATGTCCGTTTATTAACAAATACGAAATTCATTTAAAAAGAAACATCCTTAAACACTTTAATGGAAATAACGACTTAGAAATAGAATTATTATTCCTCAAAAAGAAAAAAAGTTTATCCATTACATATCAGATACTTAGATTTATTAAGTTAATGTTTTAATACTTGATTATAAAAACAACCCATAAACTAAAAAAATATCATTTCGCTAATCGGTGACCATTCTCTTTTACATTCAAATAGTGACCATAATAGGATTCAATGCGCGTTTAAATGAACTTTCCGCATAAGTTAAATCATTGATGCGTCTGATCAATAATAGTATTTCCAAACTAGAAATAATAAAGTTAAATACATACTCATATGGTAATATTGCATATACTGTTATGTGCTGAAGAACAAATGTCATGCAATTTCCTGTTATTGCTATTTTATCAAATGAAAAATTATTGGTAAAACAATATATTTATATTCGCACGTATACCTTTCATTATCACAAACATGTGTACTTTACATGATCAATAACAAGAAAACAACAATGCAACAATTGTCAATAAGATTGTGTAATACATTCTGCTAGATGTTTATCTGTTATCAATATTATTCATCCACCATCCAGTCATTTGACAACTGTAATGACGCAGAGAGTAATTGATTATTTCTTTGTAACAAAAATAATCTTGCCTGTTATTTACACCAGTGCTAAGTTTCATAATGATATATATAATTTTATAATCGATAGATACTAAATAATTTATAATTGTAATTATAATTGTTTAATATATAGAGGATATTTGTTCATGTTAGTGTAATATCGTTTGTTATTACACGAGTGATCATAGAAAATATATTTTCACACACGGCATACACAGAAAGTTAATGTTAAGTTCGGCGTCCGAGGTCGGAAAACGTATTGCCGTGTAAATTAAGTCAAATAAAGTGTCAGTCGCTGCAATTGTCTGTTTACTAGTCGAAATTGTAAAGGTCGGCGTCGGTTAGCTTCTATAATGTCGCGCGACTCGGCCATGTTGTGTAAGTTGTTGTGGTTTAAATGCAGATACCTAGCTAGCATAGGTTGGTAAAAATTAACGCGGTAAATGCGTGGTATTTTTTTTTTTTTTTTAATTGTTTATAAAAATGGTTTAACCATGGTAAGCGGTCTGGTTACCGCGATAACGTGGTTACCGTGTGGCTAAAATGTTTATACAATTGACTGCCGATTGTCATGGCTATTATTATCGACGGAATCCGGATAATCTGCTTCAGGGACACTGTAGAGATTTCACATATTGTGCAAGACCGCACATGTCATTTTAAACATTATTGAAATAAATTATCAAATAAAATATGCAATATATTCTATGTCATGTTATTTATTTAATAATATGACGCAATGGTCAAATAATTAAGCATTACAATTTTAATTTGCCTTATTCATCTTTGAACTTTACAGAATATAATATGTTACTTGGCAATATATGAATGTGGTTATTTGTCTGTTTTGTTTTTTTAAACAGCAAACCAGACTACTTAAAACACAAATGTTTTTATATTTATGTGTTTGCGTGCATTGTAATCGTTTTCATAAACTTAAAATCAAACATATGTTTATTTGCGCTTACATGTTATTCAATTGAACACAATCATTGTCCACGTAACATTATTTTTCATTGCACAGTTGAATGTCCCTGTTTGTGTGCCCAGCAATGGTCAATCTTTGGCATGATTTTTCGCTCAAACAGTTGCCACACTTTCATTTCATCGCAACATGCGACTGTGAGCACTTCCTGGCCATATTGCGACAGGATTTTGTTTTCATGGTCAAACACAATCTACAATATAATTTATGCGCACAGAATATCATAACGAAATGTTGTTGCTTGCAGTTTATTTGCACCATGTTGGTATCAGGCTTAGTTAAGAGCATTTAAATACATGTACTTTCAGAATACAGTATTTTTTGTAGACTGTACCCTTTAATTATAACTTCTTAAACCTATTACTAACAACTCTACCTGTGTGTTGATGGAAAGATAGCCCACCATGTTGACATACATTGGTTCATCAGAAAAGATGCATGAATCTTGATATTTGTCCAATCATAAACATCGACCACGTTCGAAAATCTGATAATAATACAACAAGTACAATTTTATTGTTAAGCATCGTCCTTAACATAGGTTAAATCAAACTTTAACAGCAAATTGCAGTTTATATTGAATTTAATAATTGAAAGAAATTATAATGCATGGCATAATGAAAACAATTTTGCAATAATGTTATAAACTAAATATGGAAAATTATCTCGTACTTTTAAGTTTTAAGAAGACATGATTTGTCACTAGATATAGTTGATTGTATCCGTAATACGTATAAGTCCTGATATGTTTTTTACTGTCATAAAACAAACATAAATGAAGCTTTTTTGTTTCTCAAGCTGATTATACATTTGAACGTGCTTGTCATATATACATAACTGGCAGGATACATGTTGTTTGAAATATTCTTGTTACCATTACCTTACAATAGTTTTGTTTGTTGTTCAGTGCATCAAGCATCTGCATCCTAGTGAATGCTTTTCATTCACTTGATTGTGCTACATTATGCACGTCTCCATTGAATTACAACGGTAGAAATGTACCCCAACGTATTTGAGACTACACGCTGTGGAACAACTATGGCCCCTGCTTGTTGCCCAACCATTTTGTACAATTCTTGGATTATACTCTGCCATGTGTGGTTATCTAACCGGTATCGGTTTGGAGTTCATTATCTATAAGTTGATCCAGTTTCTTGAGGTATTATATGACCGCCATGTCTACAATATAATTAACCAAAATCATTCAATAAGTCTGACCAAAAACATTCAATAAATACCCGAGTAATGTTCCTTCATAAAATGTAATAACAATAACAATAACAAAAACTTATCTCTATGTACATGGTTCTGGCATTCTGTAAATTCCATATGTATGTGCTTCTCATCTCGAAGGGCAAAATACATACTCCTATTAAAACAAAACACAGCTCAGTATAGTGCACGTATGGCCCAGCAACCATTCAGCATTGGTAAGACTGATTGTCCCTATGTTGCTATTTCGTGTTCATGACCAATACAAATTTTCGAGTACTTTGAATCGGTAGGATGAATATAAGTTAATTTAAGCTCAAAAATATTTGTTTGAACCATACCTTTGTTTTCTGGTTACGAAACGCTAGGTTACGAACAGACAATCGATTGATTTCCTGAGATTTACCGATTTACCGCAATATATTTTAAAGTAAAGGTTATGTTGTTATAACAAAACTTGAAAAGTACACGTGTTCTTTACTAATATTTTGTGAGATCCATTATCAATGTTAATTTCCACACGTGTATTTTATCAACATACATATATTATATCAACATAAATAGAGGTAAACATAATAACTTCCCGTCTCGGTATTATTTTCTAAGTATGGGTACAAACAAGTGTTTCGGAAGTAACACCGCACTGTTCAACAAGAACAATTCAAAACACTTTAAAAATGTATGCTCACGCATGCAATGGTGTGTTAAAAAAGAGGTCGAGTTAAGATATTCCTGAACAGTTAAGTGACCAACGGAGGTTCCTGAAACAGATAAGGCGAAAATCTCTACTTGAAGGAAAAACCATATTATAAATTGTTTTGAGGATAATACTTAAAATAACTAAGCAAAGCAAGACTTCGTACGAGAAATGTTTTTCTGATAACTTTGTGTATAAGGGACCAGGAGAAGTTTCTCTGTTTATGCAAGGGGCAGTTTAAGGCCGTAACAATGCTAACCATGTTCATATTGCCTATTTAATAATTTGAACAACTTTTAAGGTCTAATGTGAACATTACTTATCGATCACATTCGCTCTTTATACTTGATGATGGAGCTAGTGTGTTAATGCTACACTTACCGACATTTGGTTGATGAACGTAGCTCGAGTTCTAAAACTCACTATGTCCATACTGCAAGGATGCTGGCCAAACCGTCGTATTGAATTGATTGACGCGGTTATAATTGATTTAACACGAAGCAACAAGTGGTTCAACACTGCGCAATAATAATATCCTGACTACAAATTACTTATAGTCACTATTCATCGTTGTTGGTTGTTCTTATTTTATGTTCTTTTCGTAAATGGCGTCATTCCTAAAAGCACTACTTTGACGAGCCATCATTTTGGATATTTTGTTCTCGAAACATTTAATTTGTAATAACTTCAAATTTGTTTAGGTCAGATAAAGAGGATATCTGTTCATGTCAGTGTAAGATAATTTGTTATTTCACGAGTGATCATAGAAAATATATTTTCACGAGTGGCGCAGCCACGAGTGAAAATATTACTTTTTTTATGATCACGAATGAAATATCAAACGATCTAACACTGACATGAGCACATTTTCTGTTTCTTTTATGCCCCTTTTTCAAGAAATAATTAACAGCTGTTTCCCTTCCGCTGAAAATATAACCCTGTCTTCCGTGGCGTGCCTCAATACATTTTAATACACAAAATGACGTCATTAGTGTTTGCATCATCCTCCGCCGAAAGAAAAAGTCCAATATTTGATGGTGTACGAGTAAACAAAGCTGATAGGTTTGAACATTGTATTGCTCTTGCTAAGATAAGCAAACAAAGTTAAGCATAAAATACTGCTAGTGTAACAACATTTACTGAACAGTACATGTCCGTGATGTCGTATGAATACGCAAATTTTGACATATTTTCATTCATACAGTACGCCATTTTTACAACTGTCAACTGAGTAATTTAGTGTTTAAAACTGTGGATTAACAACAAACAGGATTATTTTAACTGGTTTTAAGTGTTAATGAGCAAGATTAATCGCTATCACTGTCACTATGGATCATTCTTATCCTTTTGAACCGAAGCCGCACGATGACAGGGCTGGAATCATGATGCACATGTCTGTGTCGTTGGACTTTTGTGTTCCTTCCGATTAAAGTTGAAGACCACGTTTCCATGAAAGTGAGAATTCATTAAAAAAAACTCTTCCCATCGTCATCTCACAGGAATCCCCGAAATTGTGTGTAGACATTGGCATTGCAGGACGAGCGGGAGCCCGAGGCAAGATGCTGGTTGGACGTGACGAGTCTAAAATGTCAGAAATGTTTATGTTTTTATGGCCCAAAATTTCAACTATTTGATTAGCTGGGACTCCTTCGTCATTTATTTTCTGAACCATGCGTTTTTTTTCACGCTGAAAATGATAGAGTAAAATGGATGTAAACAAACAGAATATTTCATGATGAAAAAGATTTTAAGAAAAATGCATCAGCAACTACAGTGCAGTGATCATAAAAAATATTGGCTATTCAATCGAATGGATTATTTGATAAGGTAAGTGTAAAAATGTCATTAGAAATTAAATATAAATTTTAAATTAACAAAATTAAGTGTACATGTATGTGTATTGTACAACTTTTAAGCTCTAAATTAATGAACTGATGAACGAACATCATGAGCCACAGCAGACGAAAACAGACCTTATGTCGCTAGCGAACAGTTTCGATCTTGAACGCGAAGTCAGATCAACACCTGTTTGCTTAACATCAGTGGTTTACACATTAAGCTTAAAAATGCGAGCTTATCTGGATTCAATCTGGGCGCAATCTCCTAAAGGTCTGTTTTCGCGTATATGTATAGATTATAGTTACTTTTTAGTAACTGTATGGTGTAATGCGTGCCTATTCAATTCCTGCATCTGTTTTTATCTCATTCATGATATTGTACAGCTTATTTACTCCCATTGCCGATTTCTGTTACCAGCCTTTTTAGGCTGGTGTACAAATACTCAAGAAAAATGGAGAGTCTTCACCCAACATGTCAGTAGGCCGTCTGTCGCTGTATGCTTTGTACCGATGTACAGGATCACGTTGAGAATCATCACGTATCGCATAGGCTTTTGGCTGATTTGCCCCTTAAAAAATAAAATTGATATTTAAGAAAAACTGATTTATTTTTGGTCTACCAATGAAATAATGAAATACCGAGATTTATTATCACTGAAATAAAATTGATATTTTCACTATTTGCATTGAAAAATAAAATTGAAAATTAAATTTATTAATAAATAGATAATTAATTTATTTCTAGAATCTAAATATATTATTTATTAATTAATTTATTTATTTATTCATTCATTTTTGTATTTATTTAAAAAAATATTTATTTATTTATTTATTTATTTATTTATTTATTTATTTATTTATTTATTTATTTATTTATTTATTTATTTAATAGAAGCTTAAAATATTATTTATTTTTATAATGTTTTGAAAAACAAGAAAAATATAATTACCTGGTATCGCGAACATTAGAACCAGTCCTTGTCTTCGTCTGACGTTACTTAGACAACGTAATGAACTGACGCCCGGAGCAGAGATCAACTTCTAGAGAGACATCGCCCCATTTCATGTTGTGGATTTCAGTCCATGTTCGCATTCCAAAATATGTGGCACAGATGAACCACAAAGAATGAGCAAAAGAGCGTGCCGAGTGGTCACCCAATGTCTTTTCCTTGTACATCAGGTCAAGGTGCTTATCGGTTAATGTATCCGCGGTTTTCGGCTTGTTACCTAAGCCCTGCTTGTTGAGGTCCTTTTGCTTAGACTTGAGAACATCTTTTTCCCTTTGAAAGTCTCTATCAGTAGCTATTCTAAGTTTGCAGTTGTGTTTCTTTAGGTGTCTGTCTATGAGCACATGAAACCTCTTAACGTGGTGGGCTCATATTCTTCGCCATTCTTTTTTGTTACAGATAGTAAAAACTCACATATGTATTCATTTAGGGTGTCAGGTGGTATAAACTGTGCCAATCTTGATTCCTCCGTGTAATGCAGAAATGAATGAAAAAGTTTCATGTCCTGCTCTGTTTTCTTTTGAGTGTTTTCATTTTGATTTTCACTTAAGAATGAATCAATGTCTACTGTTCTAAACTGGCGAACTTCAGAATTTGAATTCACATTACGTACAGTTTCTGGTATTTCATTTTCATTTCTTTCATCTTCAATTTCCTCAACTTCATGATCAACGCCCAGTGTTGGTACTACAACTGTTTCAATTAATTCCTCATTGTTTACAAAATTGTCCAGATCAAAAATATCACCAAAGAATGCAGAGTATTCATTTTCACTTATTTCTTCAATTGCTTCCATTTTTTCCAGATCAAAACAAAGATATTTTATTTTTTGTACTGTTCCTATATACATGTAGTGTAAATTGCTACAATGCAGACGGCTTTAACAAGCAATTAGGCCAAACAAGGGAGATTACTTTACAAGTACTTGTTAAGTGGGCCAAACAAGGGAAGTAAATCTTGATACGATAATCTAAAAATATTAAAAGTAGTTTAGAAAATTTGTTATTTTCACCGGTGAAAATAACATTTTTTTTTTCACTTCTGTTATTTCACATTTCATATTTTATCATTAGATATAAAAGAAAGTAGTATATTTGTCCATTGTCAAATACAGGATCGTTTTTTATGTATATAAGCTAATTAATTTGTATTGTTAGTTAAAATATACCTTTTTATCGTTGAATATTTTCCACTACAGAACTATTTTAGGATTTGGGATTGCTTAATGTTCTTAATTGGTTAATGCCATCCTGAGGAGTTGCGCACAAATATGCGCCCATTTTTTAAAACGATCGGGTGTCATGTATTTTTCGGCTATTTCAGGATTTGTTCAAAGCAGTGATTGCGCATTTTGTATATCATCACAAATGTCTTAAGACCTATAATTTACAACATGTTTGATAAAATAAGAAATCTTATTGTATATGTTTTCACGATTTGTATATAAAAATGACGCTAAAAATAACGCTTATGCGCTTAATACTATAGATACATGTTTAAATGCGGATTTGTGTTTTCGCATCAAAACTCTGAAAAACTTCACAAATTGCTTTAATTTCGTTCGGATGAAGTCATAATATGTCTCTTATGGTCCAAATATCGAACATAATAATTGAAAATAAGGAATGAACAATGTACTGACATACCCTGGGTTCGTCATCTACAAGTGAATGTAAAAAAGTCGTTATTTGATGTGCACATGCGTATGTACGAGATCCGTACTTGGCGTTAGTAAAGGGCGGTGATTATACACTGTACAGGAGTATTTTCCGGACATTTGTATAAATTGAGTTAATGGAAACAACTTATAGTTGAAATGATACTTTTATTATCTGAAATGATACTTTTATTATCTGAAACGTTAAAGTGACGTGAATATATTTATTTTACGGTGCAAGATGTCTTCTTCTGCGTGTATAATTAGAGTTACATTTTGTTTCTAATAGCAATGTATAACAGAATGTATTCTTGAAAATTGATGACGCCCATCGCATTAATAAACGGGCGATTCTTTTAAATTCAGTAGGGAAAACGCAGCCATTAATGACTATTCAAGGGAGGAAATCCAAACAGTGAATTTAAAATGGTGAATTTGTTTTTTCTTCCCTTTTACTAACATGTTAACTGGCAATTAACTGGCAATTCCGATATCTGTTTAGGACAAAGTATGCCGAGTTTAAATGTAACAAATCAATTATTTAAATAATTTGTGTTTGTTGACATCAGTTTCTGGTTAAATATATGGTTTCAAGACAAATAATTGAGATATGCTGCTATGTTGTAGTAGACGACCGAAAATCTCAAGAACTTATCAAGTGACTCCTTTTATGCATGCTATTAATATTCCCCGCGCGGAAGTAACATTTCACTGCGACTAAATGTGTAACTATTGCAATTTTTTAACTATAATACTTGCCTTTTAAAGAATTGTTGCTGTAAACTTAAAGAAAACAAGCATCTATAAGATTGTGACGAAGCAAATTGTGTTAAAGTATTTCAATACACGAAATAAATAGAACGTCCGGTTGATACTGCTGTCAGAGAAAAACCCACGAACCAGTAACGTGTTCTGAATGTTTTACGTATTTAACTACGGCTTTATGGTTTCTTAAGTCATATTTTTATACGTAATACATCTTTTATTTTATTTTGAATGTAATATTTTCATTTTCTGACCACTGAAATATCTCAAAAATTAGTAAAAACATCTTCGTAATTTAATTTTTGTATTTCGAAAATCCAAAAATGTCCGTTTTAAAAATAGAAAATAGTAAAATGTCGCATTTGCTAAAATTGTCTCAATCACAATATTTATTAGTTTATTTAACATAATTACGCGTTCAAGTTGAATTTTAGTACCCGATAGCTCTGCAGACTTCAACCGTGGTGTGATTTGATATATTGTGTTATAACTCACCATAGGTGTGTTAATATCTTTTGTGCTCACCTGAGCACGAAGGAGACAGTTTTAGAAGAATAAGTATCAGAAAATAAACACAATTTCGGTTTTATTTCGTACAACAGAAAAGTAGTTCATGTATTCAAGACATTTACAGTGTTGGGGAAAACCTTATTTACTGTCCAGATTCGTACACATCAGCACGCTGATGGTCCTGGCTATGGTCCAGTAGATAAGGCTCTTAAATTAGTACGTTAATGAAGCATATCACAGATCACGTGGATGGATTGTCATCTCAGAATGCTGCGTTTACGTGAAAATGAAAGAATATGTAAATATTATTGAATAATGCAACGTTTTGCTTGCCGTAATGCTACGACGGCTTGTTGTTTATAGTGGTAATTATTAATATTTGTGTAAATGTTCGAAAACCAACGTAATTAATTCTGCAGTTCATCTATTGCGGGATATCTCAGTTGTTGAGTCATTCTCTTTTGGGGTTTTCCTGCCAGCCCAAGTCTTATTTACTGTCAGTTTGACACAATAATTCATGACACATGAAATGCATGTATACAAGAATGGTATTGATTCATGGACATTAATACAGATGAAAGTTCCTTACTGACAATACATTAAATGAAAAAATACTTAACTCAATGTGCATGATACTGGCGTTCTGTTAATTCCCTTAGTTTTCGCTTATTATATCACAAGGCGAAATACGTACTAATATTGGAAGAAAAAATAGCAAAATATAGTACACCTTTAGCCAAACAACCATTATAGAAATGTTTATTTAACTATTTACTTACTCCTTATTATAAATAGCTTCCACTTGAAAAGTAAGTGATGTCCATTGAATTGACAAACAGAACAGTGTGGACTTTCGCAACCGGATTGATCTGTTAGTGTGTCCTTTTGTTAAATGTTTGATGAGAACTAACGCAAATAGACACGATCTGCAAAACTAACTCAGAAGTGTTTCTCTTTCAGATAATATACGTAGTGCCCGCATTAAATCATTGAATGTTTTGTTTAGTAATCAAAGGATATTTTTCCAAAGGATGTATCGACTTTATTAAAATATGTATTACATTAATGTAGAAATAGCTCTATTATGTGTTATAATATTTGCGTTTAGCACACTTATTGTTCGTGAGAAAAAAAAAAACATTAATGCTTAACATACACAAACATATGGCTAATATTATCCAAACAACTTAAAGATTTCTATTTTGAAAGTTTGGGCTTATTAGGTTGACTGAACAAGTTTAAATTGTAGACACACTTATGTACAGATAATCTCTCGTGTTAATATTGTATATACCCTTCAAAATCTATTTTGTGCGTTTACAAAACTAAAATGAAATAAATCGGTATTGTTCAAAAATTGCCACTATGGCTTTTGTAATTGTATTCGTTTGAAGAGTATATAACACATAACAAGGTTGTGAAGCAATTCAATTGTTGTTTTTTTTTTTCAAATCTGAAGCGGGCGTAGGATTTTTCATGGAAATAAATTTTGTTTCATCAGTCGTGTCAAGTGTTGTATACTTCAGTTATTACCAAAATCAGGGTCAGGTTTAAGAAAGCCTCACAACAATGTTCTTTGGTGTTTATTAATACTTTGTAAACCTTTGTACGATATTAAACTCTGTAAATGCAATAAGACGGACCACCACACAATAATATAAAACGGTTATGCACGAACGATACCGTAATTACTTGTACAGCTTTTGTCGCAGATATTAAGTCTAAATGAAAGATGCACAGGAAAACCAAATCGCAATGGAATTTCCTGAATAAACTTCAAAATCCCTAGTTCATATTTACTGTTCGTGTCTAATTGATAAGTTGCAACACGGCGGTCCAAGTTTAAAATATTTGTGTTATGTGTTGCCTTTTTCTTAAACCTGTCTTGTACATACAATTGATCAGATTGTATCGTATTCAGACTCGTGTGTAGTTTTTAAGTCACTTCTATCAACACATCAGGGCATATAGGTGGCATTAAAATTGTAATTTCTTTACCATATATATGTTTTATTACACTCTTCTTATCATGATCAATAAACTGTGATTGCGTCATCAAGTTCGTTTTATACTAGTAACATGTGTTGTTTTATCTTGATTTGCGTGTCTTATAGACATATGTCCCCGTAAAATGGTAGATATATAGTATAAAATATGAGATAAAACAAATGAGACATCGTTTTTTGCCCTCACTTCATGCTGATAAATTGTTGTTGAAAGTACTCGTGCTTTTGTACAGGTAGCATGCTGTATTGACATATTTCTATTCTTCATTTTATCAGCAATAACTTTTGAGATGAAAGTATAGATATTTTGTAGATTTATCACAATATGAACAATCAATCAATAGTTTATTGGCAATCCGGCATTCTGCCTTTGGCCAAGAACATATATACAAAAAAGATATGGCCAAGACAGGGAATCATACATTATAACATATAACGTATTTAAGTATAAACAAATATGTCAACAACAAAAAAATGAGTGCATAATAACAAATAACATGTAAGACTATGCAATACATTACTGCGTGAAAACATGCAATTATACATCAGCTAAACGGTTTACTTTCTCAGATCTAAGTTTAAAAGCTTCTGTCAAAAAATTTGCAATAGTTTTGAGTTTTAGAACATTTGTGCAAGACATCATTGATATGTATTTACTAATGGTAGGCCAGGATGTCCTGATATTATATTTTATACGCAAATCGTTATATAATGGACAACAAAGTAAAAAGTGATATTCCGATTCACATACATTTTGATTACAAAGTTTACACTTCCGCTCTTCTCGGGGTATTCTATTATATCTGCCAACTTCAATTTCTAGACAATGTGAACTTAATCGAAATTTGCTCATTAGGATTCTGGAATTTTCGTTGGATATACAATCAAGGTATTTTTCATATTCGAAGCTTTTTTTAAATTTTAAGTAGAATTCCATTTTTGGCTGTAAAGATAGTGTATCACTCCATTCTTGTACAAATTGATCTTTAAGTCGTTGAGTTACCATGTATTCAATATAGTCTGTTAATTCAGGAATATTTAGCATAAAGCCAAAGCCAAGGTTGTTTAAACTGAATTTTAAAGCCTTGCACCATAGATTATTTTTCGTACAATTTAAATTGGTTAAAATATGCATCTGTTCCGTAAACACTTGATATAATACTGAATTTTGATTACTTACAATTTTCCTCCAATAACGCAAAGCCCTTAGTTTGGCTATAACAGCTAAAGGGAATCTGCCCAATTCACCTAGTACAGCATAGTTCGAAGTAGATTGTTTTACACAGAGAATATTTTTGCAAAATTTGTAATGCAATTTATCAATATCAGAGATGTCATAGATGCCCCATACTTCAGAACCATACAGGATGATTGGCGCTACTAGTGAATCGAACAGCGAAAGTTTGGTTTTGACATCTAATTTGACACGGCTAAAAATAGATAAAAGATGATGATAAGCTCTAAGAGCTTGTTCATTTAATATTTTTACAGTATGAGACATATTTCCAGTGTAATGGAATTTTATACCCAGGTACACAAAATTGTCGACTATCTCAATGAACTCGTTATTTATTAACCATGAATAGCTGCACCTGCTTTTTCGTTTTTCAAATATGCAAATTTTCGTTTTATTTACATTTATTTTAAGACCCCACTTATTAGAGTAAAGGTAAATATCGTTAAGTTGGTTCTGAAGGCTTACTGGGTTAGTGGTAAATAATACAATATCATCAGCAAATAACATCATAAAAACAGATAGCAGATGCAAATCATCATTTGTAAAATTGTGAACATTAATACAATCTTTAATATCATTGATAAACAGTATAAAAAGTAGAGGTGACAGAGGTTCTCCTTGTTTTACACCAAGAGAAACGTCAAAGAAGTCGGAATATGACATATCCTTACTGTTTTTTATACATGATTTAACATTTGCATATATACATTTTATCATTGTAATCATTTTGCAGCTAAGACCTGATTCAATCAATTTTATCCATAATGCTTCGTGGATAACTGTATCGAATGCCTTTTCGTAATCAATGAAAGCACAATATAATTTATGTTTCTGCAAAAGAACATTTTGAATAATGCTGTGTAATATAAATATACAATCAGTTGTACTTCGTTTGTCTCTGAAACCGAATTGAAGTGGATTAAAAATGTTTTCTTCTTCACACCAACAATTGATTCTGTTTCTTAGACATAATGAAAATATTTTTGAAATAACATTTACAAGAGTGATTCCTCTATAATTTGAAGGATCCTTCTTGTCACCTTTTTTAAATATAGGTATGATTGCACCTTTGCACCAGGATTCTGGATACAAAACACGATCGAAAATGTAATTGAAAATTTTAGTTAGATAAGGTGAGATAAAATCTGTCGAATCAATAAAGAAATCGGCTACATTGTTGAACAAGTCACAGCTTTTGTTACGCTTCATGTTATATGGTCATAAACTATTGCGCGAACAGACAAACTGTTGTACTCACTGTTGATACTTTTCGTGTTATTGGTATAAGCGTTCATGACGATATTGCAGTGATTGGGACCATTGAAGTTTGTTTAAATAAAGCTAGATATCTTGCACTTAAGCAACAGCTGTACTAGATATGAAAGAAAACACTCTGCAAACTAGCAAACCCATCAAATTGCAAAGACCCTGGACAAAATCACACTACATCATTGTGCTCTACATAATATCCGATTGCGCTGCAATTATTTCATCACTTCCGGACAGATTCATCCGAAAATCATGAGCTGTGAAGAACACTTTAGCATTCCACCACTTGAGTTTGTGGTCTCATTGTTACCGATTGAACTTTGTATCGTGGTCTGATTGCGATCACACATTACCTGAGTGGCGTAAATAAAACTGTTATCGGAATTGTAAGAACTTGCCTCGTATGCGGACGAACTGTTCCCAGATTTAGTTATAGACGTTCAGATTGATTTTTTTTCAAAGGTGTATTTCGCTAACGCGAGTGTTTAAAAGTGTCTTAAATTTAATGTAACCATGGCATTTCTGTAGTGCGTTCAGTTACAGCGAACGTTCGCAATAGTTCACGAACTATCACAAACGTCCGCTATTGAACGCTCGGTTCGCCGCGAACGTTCGCGAACCGAAGCGACCCGTCTCGGGAGGTAGTTTGCTATAGTTCGCTAGCGAAACCAAGATGGCGGATAAGTAAGTTGTTGTTGTTGTTCAGCGTAATTTCAGTGTAATTTCGATATTTTTTCATTTTGTTTTTGTAGTATATAAAATTAATTGAATTATAAACATAGTGTATTGTGTTGGTTAAGTACTGTATGTGTTATTAGCGATTTCCTCCATCAAAATCGCAATCAATTCTCTGGGAGCCGCCATCTTGAAAAGTTGGCGCCGAACTTATCGTTCAATAAGACCGAATCGGAAACGAACGGTCATTGGCGGACGTTCGCTGTTACTGAACGCACTACTGTTGTTTTTGTTCGTAAGGCATGTCGAAGTAATTTTGTATAGTCTTTTTAACACAATTACATCGATGCATTAAGGTGATTTCTTTGTTTTCAGTGAAGTCAGGGACGTGTATACGTACAGCACTTATACCGAACGAAACACAACATAATTGCTGTCTAAAGTTGACGTAAAAAAAACTAACTTAAAACAAAACGTTAGCGCAAACAATTTGACGAGTGTAAACTGCTTTACATGTTATCAAAACATAAAATAATAAATACAATTCAAACTCATATTGACGTTAATCAACGACCTGGACGTAAATTTAAGACTGAAGCATACTTCTTACGGAGATATCAACACATTTACAGGCTTTAAAACTTTTTTATTTGTTTGTGACACAATATTTTCCATTTTAATTTTCCGCAACGATATCTATTCATACGACACACGAACACTTAATTGGTACATAAACGCGTATTGAATATATTCTACCACAAAAAAAAAGCATTTTATATCTTGTTAAATCTATGTTACCAGCGAACACCCAGCGTTGAAATTTTGGCTGTTGCTATAAGGAACACTGATTGTTTATGTGTTAACTTTATTTAACGAAATAGTGTACGAAATTTTCGTTGATTTTGAGCGTTGTAGAGGCTTTAATGTCTTTCGAAATGAATAAATAAAATAGCCAACTTTACTATCGGGGTTTTGATAATGACCGGGTGTTTTTGAAGAAAATACATGAAAAGCAGCCAACGATGAGGAATTGAAGCTTATGTCTGGAGATAAAGGCGTCGTACATTTTAAACAATAATAATTTGGCATGTTTTCCTTAAACGATGGGTTAATATCTTAGCTGGGAGAACTGGGCTTAATTCGTGAGCGTAAAGTGTCGTCCAGATTAGCCTGTGCAGTCCACACAGGCTAATCAGGGACCACACTTTACGCCCAGACTCTATTTTCGATAAAAAGAGTCTTCCTTAAAACGAAAAATTCCATACAAGCGGAAAGAGTCGTCCCTGATAAGCATATGCGGACTGCACACGCTGATCTGGGACGACCCTTAACGCACATACGTTAAGCTCCGTTTTCCCAGAACGGGGCCCATTGATTGACATGTTTGTTCTTTATAATGCTCTCGTGAACACAATACAATCTAGATAGTCGAATATCGGAATAGAAAAACGAATATTTATCTAAAAGATCACATCATATGAATGAATAACTATTAGTTTTGCAAAACAAAGTGGAGAACATTAATACTTGCGATATTAAAGCATACCATTATTTCACATTATTCTTCTTTACGAAACACATGATATATATGCGATATATATCTGCAATGTTTTATATAGACATATCTATATACAATCAACATTTACAACCAATGAGTGCTGATATAGTTCCTGATTTTTCTATGAAAAAAAATCAATCATGTATGATTATTAAAAAAAAATGAAAGGTGCGTCCAATTTTAAGTTTCCACTTTTAATTTATATCAACGATGAACATAGTGCACGCAATCTACATCATGCTTTGTATTAACTTAATATCAAATAAGTATTATCAACATTTGCATTAAGGAGCGACAAAATGCTACCACTTCACTTCCCTTGGGCCATGGCGTGTTTTACAAGCAACTTCGGTGCGCTGTATAGTAAACAATCCGCAAAGTATGTGTTTTTTCAATGTTGAAAGTTCATCTCCATGCGTCTCTCGATTTCTTGAGAGTGGACTAACTCGAGATACATGTACGATGTAGCTTATATAAATAATGAGATGCATTCAAAGCTATTCAAAGCGCCCGATAATCCATATAGCGTCGTCATCAGATTACATAATGAATTAATACATTTGCGCTCCAATTTGTTTTGTTTGGTTAATAATAATGTATGTAATTCTATAATTTTGAATACATTTTCTTCGTGTTTGAATTTTATTGAGTACAAATAGTTCAGTATTGTTTTAATGACCCAATATCGACTTGTATTTGCTTAGTTTTGTGAGTATCGGTGTGCGGCTGGTATTTGTTCAGAAGCGGTTAGCAGCCAGTTAGCAGAAGGCAGTGAGAGCGATAAACACTTCTCCGCTACCGGTTCAGTTAATAATGCGGATTTTCACTCGAAACACCGGGAAATGTTCGTTTTCTGACTTGACTTAACTTCAGTGCTTAAGCACTGTTTGACTTAACCTCGGTGAGCGCGAAATACAAATATCCAATACAGTGATTTGTATAATTAGGATAGAACACTGCTTTAGTTCAGAACCTCGCGTTACTAAATTTAGAATTCCGATATCGAGTTTTTAAATTTCAGTTTTATATATTTTCTTTCCTTATACGGTCCGCCGAGTTTACAAGGAGCGTGTCAATATTAAATTTATATTTAAATGCTTATTTCTTCATTTTTGTTGGATTTGCCACCGTGCTTTATACGAATTTTATTTTAGTTTCGTATCAATTCAAATTATTTGTGTTACCCGACTGAGGTATCTGTTATCATTATCGGTTTGTGTTTAATGATTCAAATGTAATGAAAAAATATCGCTCACATGTTACCTCGATCCGTGTTGGAATTCATGAGAAGATGGACAGTCAGTATCAGATTTCTCTGGACTTACTATTTATTATCACATACAACTAAAAAATAGTGCTTTTAAAATGGAATAAACTTGGTTCAGTTTGAAAACAAAACTTAAGATAAGAACAGTAATTAAATACTACAATATCTACATGGAAATATTTGAATGATGTAACGGATTCGATGTTTCAGGAAAACACTTTCTATATTCAAGAATGTTTGTTAAAAATGCGACTTAAATCCCATAAAGTCCAAACTGCCTGTATGATCAATCGAGAAACTAAACACCAGCAATCATTGAGATTAAATGTGTTAAACAAATATCCGTTCTTTGAGAGTTACCGGTAATTCTGTTTAAAAAGCATGTACCCAAACTGCATGAACAAGGGATATTTTCAGAAACGGAGATAGAACGCTTTCATATTTTGTTCTATCATCCTGACTGCACTAGTCTGGTCGGCGTCGGCGGTGGACGATACGCGTATCCCGCTGAAGATCTCCTTCCTCACTTCCGCCGGCGATTCTAAAGAAGGATCCAAGACATTCGCCGGTGCGTTCTTTAGTACCCTGGATTATGTTAACCAGAACGAGTCGCTGCTGCCCGGATACCGACTGGAGTACATATTCAAAGACACCGACCTTAGCTCCCTGAACGCCATCAAGTCGTGTCAGTGCGAGTCCACGGTAGCGGCTGCGTGGAACCTGCCCATGATCGGCTACTTAAGTCGTACGCTTGACCTTATTTCCATATTTCTCTAGATAAATATCTCCTCTTACTTTTAATCTCCATAATGATGAAAGGATATATTCCCTGTAATTTTCTTTAATGAATGGCTACATGTGTGCTAGTTTGGCAATATGTTAGAACACGTTGAGTCAAAGATTAAAAAAGAATTTACTAAGATTCCTTAGTCGGGAAATCTTAGGACTTGTTTTAAATAATTTTAATGTAAAGCATATATTTTCAATCTAGTATATTTGATTATCATTTTGCACAATTTATGTTGTTTGGTCAATTATCTATATTTTGAAGGCACTTTAACTTTATCAACACCCAATAATATACTTATAATTCATCTCTGTTTCAATAAATAATGCGGAATCAATGCAAGTTACTGATATCTTACATAGTGTCGTATAGAACTACTGTCACTACCAAAATGATACTTACAGACAGTACAGTGAATAATGTAGACACACGTGCACGTTTAAATCAGATTTATTGACGCCCTTGATAAATTTTATGGTGAGGATGATAAAAGGTTTTAATTAACACATTTTGGGGAAATATTCTGTGCTCACTTTGTAGTATTATTTGC
This sequence comes from Dreissena rostriformis, assembly GCA_007657795.1. NCBI lineage: Eukaryota > Metazoa > Mollusca > Bivalvia > Myida > Dreissenidae > Dreissena > Dreissena rostriformis. The sequence goes on along the minus strand of VMBQ01001840.1, from coordinate 34,803 downwards.
TTATCAAGACACATTAATTTATCGGCAACTTATGTGCAGTATTTCACACAGATTTATCAGAGAAGACACTTACCGGATACACTTGATATTCGGTTAGAAGAGAGTTCATGTAAACGAAAAAATCTGTGAAAAAAGAAATTCATTAAGTCAAGTTAAAGACCAGTTTTCCCAGAACGAGGCTCAAATAAAGAACCTTACAATACTTATGCCTAGCGTCTAGAAAAAAGGCATTGGCAAACAGCGTAGACCCAGATGAGACGCGCCATGATGCGGCGTCTCATCAGGGTCTGCGCTGTTTGCTTAGAGAATTTCTGTAAGAAATATTCTAAATATTGAAATAAATATACTAGACATCTCTAATTTTGGAAATAAATTGATCCAATTTAGAAGGATGGGAGAGTCCACTAGGCATAAATGGGTTAAGGTACTGATGCATAATTATTGTACATGAGCATTATAATAACCAAGTCTGTGTGTATACTATGTAATATTTGTTAATTCTGTTTTATTTACAAAACAATCAACACAAAACGACGATGTAGTCATTTATTGCGGGCTTGGTTTCTTAGATACACGGTAGCTAGTCTTTATGATGATAAAATCACACCACGTCTGCTAAGTTCTACTTCAAACCGTTAAAATAAGATAATTCAACGTATCGATTGCAAGATCTGCTGAAAGCACAAAAAAAAACAACAAGTGACTGCGTACAGACTGACTGGAAAATACATTAATGGAAACAAGTTCGTCCCATAGCGTCCAGGAAATCAATTCTATGTGGTTTTGACACACAAAGCGGGATTACAAATGACTCCATTAAGGCCAACAATTATTCATAAATATAACAAACACGTCCCTTTTCTGTTCGATATAGGGGTGTGTCAACGAACAAAAAAGGTGTTTTATTAAACTCGTTAATAATATTCTATACTAACAGCTAGTTTTCCTATTGGTTTTATCAATATAACAAAACTTGTTATCCTTTTAAAGCGACAAGTATCTATTTTTAACATTAAGCCCATTATTTGGCCTTGCCGGACGCTGACGGCCTTAACAAATCCCAGATTATATCATATCATCGGACGTTCTTTCAAATATACCAACAAACCATAACATGCACACAACTTGTATGAATATTATGTGGATAACGTGTTTCGCGTTGAAAAAGTCGTTACGTGTGTTGCGTTGAAATAGTCGTTACGTGTGTCGCGTTGAAATAGTTGTTACGTGTGTCACGTTGAAATAGTCGTTACGTGTGTCGCGTTGAAATAGTCGTAACTTGTGTCCTGTTAAAATAGTCGTAACGTGTGTCATGTTGAAACAGTCGTTACGTGTGTCCTGTTGAATAGTCGTTACGTGTGTCGCGTTGAAATAGTTGTTACGTGTGTCGCGTTGAAATATTCGCTACGTGTGTCGCGTTGAAATAGTAGTAACGTGTGTCGCGTTGAAATAGTCCTCACGTCTGTCGCGTTGAAATAGTCGTTACGAGTGTCGCGTTGAAATAGTCGTTACGTGTGTCGCGTTGAAATTGTGGTTACGTGTGTCGCGTTGAAATAGTCGTTAAGTGTGTCGCGTTGAAATAGTCGTTACGTGTGTAGCTTTGAAATAGTCGTTACTTATGTCGCGTTGAAATAGTCGTTACGTGTGTCGCGTTGAAATAGTCGTTACGTGTGTCGCGTTGAAATAGTCGTTACGTGTGTCCTGTTGAAATAGTCGTTACGTGTGTCGGGATGAAATAGTCGTTTCGTGTGTCGTGTTGAAATAGTCGTTACGTGTGTCGCGTTGAAATAGTCGTTTCGTGTGTCCTGCTGAAATAGTCGTAACGTGTGTCGCGTTGAAATAGTCGTTACGTGTGTCGCGTTGAAATAGTCGTTACGTGTGTCCTGTTGAAACAGTCGTTTCGTGTGTCCTGTTAAAAAATGTCGTTACGTGTGTCCTGTTGAAATAGTCGTTACGTGTGTCGCGTTGGAATAGTCGTTACGTGTGTCGCGTTGAAATAGTCGTAACGTGTGTCGCGTTGAAATAGTCATTGCGTGTGTCGCGATTTAAGGGACTTGTTCACGGATTTGGCATGTTTTGAAGTTTGTCATTAAATGCTTTAAATTGATAAATAAAAACATCGGAACTCAATAGTTCCAGTAAAAAACAAGAAGACAAATTAAAGAAAACAAAAGTTATCTATGAATGACGGTGTAAAAGCAAATTGCATGTCAAAACAATAAATAGGAAATGTACTTTAATCGCAAGAAGTCAGTATTTGATACAACTCTCACATATATCCTTGGGGGAGCTATATATATATATATACATCTTGCGATTCTAAGATTAATTCAGTCTTTAATTAAATATTTTCTCGCCGATAGGAAGTCTGGCGCAAGATGACACAAGCCATGGGGATACATATAATTGAAACTACAATAACATTTTAATTTTTATTTCAGCTCGACAGGGACTTCATCGGGAAAGATTTCATAGTGGAAGACCTCGTACTGGACGGGGCTCGCCAAATCGTCTTCGATGATGATGATGATGATGACGGTCACGCGCATGAGTTGGGACTTCTTTCAAATCCAGAGGCAACAGCTAGTGGTGAAAAGATTTTGCGAAAACCGGCAAGAGCAAAAACTAAAACATTCTCGTGTGGATTAGTTTTGTTGTGGTTCAAAAATATAACAGACTTATGATTCACAGTAAACCGAATAACTTCACATAATTTTCTTTAGATTCGTTTAACAAAAAGTCAATTTATAAAAGAAGGCGTTGGCGAACAAATATTACACATCAAAGCTTAAAAGGCGGATGCTTGCATATTGCCAATTAAGACGAATGTAAATTTGCAAATATTTTAATAAGAAGCAGTACGTGTCATTAAACAGTATTTTGCCATTTCATTTTATCAATAAGATTGGATGTATAAATACTTAAACGCGAGTTTATCGCAAAATATTACAGTGTGAAAAAGTAAACTTTAGTTGCAGTATATTTATATCGTTGTCGTTTTTTGTTTAAAACATGCGTAGTGCATATTGCCATTTATTTGATTCTGAAATGCTGAATTTCGAATGTAATTATGATTCCTAGAAAAAAAGATACGTGTTGCTTTTTCTTGAAAACAAAACAAAATCGTCGCGGCTAAAATACCAAACAAAAACACCTTACAGCAACTAAACCAGCCGCACTCCGCTGGCGTGCAAAACTCTGGTAGGGACCATTTCTTTCTTTAACTTTTACATGTGTATGTAAATTCTCTTTGCGTTGCTGTTCGTTTGCACGCGACCTGTTTAAGTTTTAACATTTAATCTAGGATACAATCACGAAGACAGTCTTTTCGCATAAGTGTTTGTCTATTTTGTAATAGAGAAGATAACTCTGTCAAATAGGGAAGACAACTTTTTAAAATATGTGAGATAACTATGTAAAACAGGGAAGATAAACCCATCAAATAGGAGAGATAAATCTGTAAAATAGGGGAGATAAATCTGTTCAAAAGAGGACAAAACTCTGTAAAATAGGATAGAGAGCTTTGTCAAATAGGGCAGATAAATCTGTAAAATAGGGTAGAGAAATCTGTAAAGTAGGGGTTAGAACTCTCTAAAATAGAGGAGATAACTCTGTTAATTCGGTGAGAGAACTCTGTTAAATATGGAAGAGAGCTCTGTTAAAAAGGGGAGAGTACTCTGTAAAAATAGAGGAGAGAACTCGGTTAAATAAAGGAGATAATGCTATTAAAACGGGAAGATAACTCTGTAAAAAAGGGGACTTACATATTTTAAATAGGGGGATAACTCGGTAAAATAGAGAAGAGAACTCTGTCAAATATGGGAGAGAACTCTATGAAATAGTGGAGAGAACTCTGTGAAATAAGGGAGATAACTATATAAAACAGGGAAGATAAATCCGTCAAAAAGGGGAGACCAATCTGTAAAATAGGGGAGATAAATCTGTACAATAGGGGAGAGAAACGGGGCTTAATTCTTGTGCGTAAATTGTCGTCCCAGATTAGCCTGTGCACTTCACATAGGCGATTCAGGGACGACACTTCCCGCCAAAACGAAATTTTCGCTGAGAAGAGTCTTTCTTGAAACGAAAAATACCATAAAAGCCGAAATTGTCGTCCCTGATTAACCTGATCACACACTTACTAACTGAGTCGCGTTATGGGAAAACCGGGCTTAATGCATATGCTGACTGCTCATGCTTATCTGGGGCGCACTTAGAAACTAAATGACCAGCGTCATGCTAAAATGGATCTTATGTCATATGCCACCAGCGAAGCTCCAGCCTAGCATGCACACCCGCTAATGACACCATGTGTTTGCATAGTCGTCTACTTCACCAAGCCTGGGACGAATACGAAGAGGAAAAGATGTCGACAACGGACCTACTGAGGACAATCAGTCACATCAACGCTCTAGGACCATCAACTGTGGTGCACCATATGTTTGGTGACGACGAGTGAGCTGAACTCTGTGTGACAGTGAATGAATATATGTATAAAATTAAATTAAAGAATAAAAACTTACTGATATTATTGTTATGTTTCTTCACTGTTATATATTGCATGTTGTAAATTAGGTAAATGTATATATGTATATAAATTAAATACAAGAATAAAAACTGAATGATTTTATTGAAATGTTTTTTCACTGTTATATATTGCATGTTGCAAATTATGTAAATGTATATATGTATAACAAATTAAATACAAGAATAAAAACTGACTGATATTATTGAAATGTTTCTTCACTGTTATATATTGCATGTTGTAAATGTATATATGTATACAAATTAAATAAAAGAATAAAAACTTACTGATATTATTGTAATGTTGCTTCACTGTTATATAAAGATTTGGTACCTTTATTTATAGAAAAATAATAGGAAAAATATTTAATTAAAGACTGAAGTAATATATATATATATTTTTTTCTTTCATTAAAGTTACATTTTAAACTCATTTGAATTAATTAATCAATTAAAAATTAATCACCAGTTTGCAAATATATGCCCCTGATGTAGGTGAATAATAGGTGTCGTTAACATCTCATTGTAGGTATACCTCTATAAGATCCAATTTACCGAAACCTCCGCAACATTTACTAAATAAAATCAATTTACCGAACTTGTTATTTACCGAAACCTCCATAACTAGAGGTTTCGGTAAATAACAAGTTCGGTAAATTGTATTTATATAGTTAATGTTGTGGAGGTTTCGGTAAAATGGATCTTAATAGAGGTAAACCTATAATGAGGTGTTAATGACACCTGTGATTGGCTTACATCAGGGGCATATATTTGCAAACTGGTGATTAGGGGCATGAATGAGCTACCACTGAACTTTTTTAAAAGAATAATTGTAGGTACCAAACCAAAAAATGTAGATTGAATTTCAAATGTAACTTTATTGAAAGTCAATTTACGATTTAAATTAATCAATACTACATTTTTTAAAGATTAGAGCATGTATTTAAAACAAATAATAGTAATAATAAATGTATTTAAAGACTGAATTACAAGAAGATCTTCAATTTAGTTTAATGCTATTAACACATGTTAAAAGTCTTGTTAAATGTTGAAGTACTGATCTATAAAAAAACATAAACAAATATTAATGGATTTGCGATTCTAAGATTAATTTAGTCTTTAATTAAATATTTTCACTAATATTTTATCTTAAAATAAATGTACCAAATCTTTAAAAAATGTATAACTGATTGATTAAAAAAAACGCCATAAAGAAATACAAATAAATATTACCCAAATGAAATCTTGCTTTTATAAGACCTTAATATGTTATTTAATTCCTCACTTCAGATGTGTGAAATATTTTCTACATTCCTGTTTAATTCTTTTCAGTAATTGAGGTAATTAGTAACTGAGTAATTATGTCAATAATTAACTCAATTTACTCAATTGAAGGAATGCACTTTTTAAAAATTGTGAAAGAAAGAAAATAAACTCATTATCTTTTCTATTGTTTTATTTAATTTTTATTCATTCATATATACATTTACATAATTTAGAACATGCACTATATAACAGTGAAGAAACATTTCAATTATATCAGTCAGTTGTTATTCTTTTATTTATTTTGTATACATATATACATTTACATAATTAACAACATGCAATATATAACAGTGAAGAAACATTTCAATAATATCGGTCAGTCACATAACAATATTTTAAATTTAATATAATATTTGCATTTTATAACATTTACATAATTTGTAATACATACATTCAGCACAATACAATCAGAATTTAAACATACAAGTACATGAAGAAACTTATCATATTATTCACTGTCACACAGAGTTCAGTTCAATATCATTTAACAGTTCATTCGTCGTCGTCATGAGAACAGATCCACCTTCTGTTTTGTGGCAATAGACGTCCAGGTTTTCCCTCAGGCACTTCGTTGTTGTTGCAATCAATAAGGACCTCCATACTCACGTCCAAAATGCTTCTATCGTGGCACGAAATCTCCATTGTTGTAAATTTGACTTCCTGCAGGCGCTGTAACGCTGTAAAGAAGACACCGTAACATGTCTTAGTCGTAAGAGAAGATACCGTAACATGTACACGGGGTTGACATGCTACAACTGTTTTGCAAATTCGGATAGAAATCACCAATAATAGTATGCACATGGACATCACATGTTTGTAAAATAATGAACTTGATACAAATCATTGAAGATAATCATCATGGCAGAAACTGCAAGCCAGAAACAACGAATTAATTGGATTTTCTATGTTTTGAGCTTGAACAGTCAACTTCTTTCTTTTATCATGATTTAACGCTAGCATATGTCTCGATAGCTTAGGTAGCGAGTAAAGAAACATTAATACATGGAATAAATGGCATAACTCGGTTAACGTGTAAGTTTAAACAAAGAATTTACCTGTGTAAACTGTGTTAAGCTATGGATAAAAATATAGTAATATCTCATACCCCTTGAAAAAACCATACTTTACTAAAACCTAAGCTGTCTAATAAATCCTTGAGAGATTTAACCCAATACTTTTTTCTGGGTATATATCATAATCATGTAATACCATATCGTAAACGATTTTATGTACTTGATATCATCGGATTGTAATATTTTAAACCAGTACTTTAAAACACAAATAATACGTTTATTTATTAATGGTACACGTCCCAGTTCTCCATAAACGAAGTTATGTTGTGTTTGCAACCTCACACCTAACACTTGTTTACAGTAAAGTATATGCATTCTTTCAATCTGAACATTATTATTGAACACCCATACTTCCCAACCATAGCTTAAAATAGGTTCAATAAGTTTATTAAAAAGATCAAGTCTATGATTAACTGATATACATGTATCTGGGTATTTAACTAAATAAGATTTCAGCTTGTATATTGCTTTAAGAGCCTTTCTTGAGAGTGCATCATACGTTAATGAAAAAGAACCCCCAGAGGTAAATACTATGTCTAGGTATGTACAACTATTCACTATTTCTACAATGTGTCCTTTGTAATAAAAATTAAAATTTCGTCTATTTTGTCCTCCTTTTTTAAAAATCAATATGTTGGTTTTATTCACATTAACGCATAGCTTTCATTTAGTACAATACTTCTCTAATAAATCTTATCCCTTTTGCAGTCCAGCTTCCGATTCCGCAAAAAATACAATATCATCAGCATATAACAACAAGAAAAGTTTTAACATACCAAGATTAACTCCTTCAAACTTATTTAGCATAACATTTTCCTCGATATCATTTAAATACATCGAGAACAAAAATGACGATAAAGATTCACCTTGTATTACTTCCAAATAGCATGTAAACGAATCATGACTGATTTCATTATTAATTTTATTTTCGATTTAACAACATTATACATCGATCAAACTATATTCAAAATTTTACCACGTACCCCTAATTTTACCAATTTATACCATATGATATCTCTTACTATAAAGTCAAATGCCTTCGTAAAATCGACAAATGCTGTGTACAGTTTATTATTTTGATTCAAAATATGGTTAATAATACCCTGTATCACAAAACTATTGTCAACAGTTCCCATACATTTTCGGTATCCGGCTTGAGCTTCTATGTACACATTGTATGTTTCACCCCATATGTTCAATTTACTATAAATTATTTTACTACATAGTTTTCCTATCGTAGTTAACAGTGTTATTCCTCTATACTTATTCGAATCATCTAAATCCCCTTTCTTATGCAGCGGAACAATAAATCCTTCGCGCCAAGTCTCTGGAAAATGACCTATATCAAACATTTTATTTAAAAGTAAATATAATACCCTAAGAAAGGATTCATTTGTAACACTGTCTTTAAGAAAACTCGTTTAGAACGTAATCAGGACCAGCAGATTTCCCATATTTTAAAGATGTACATGCCTTTTTAATTTCGTCTTGAGATATTTCAATGTTTAAATCATCAAACATTACCTGAAATTCCTCATTTAGGTATCTTTAATTAAAAAAACAAATGTCTCGATCTGGCTGATAAAAATGTGTGTCTGGATCATTAATGGATTTTAAATATCGAAAATAATCATCAGTCTTTAATTTATCTGACTTGCATGGCATAACAGATCCCTTAAATAAATTCCAATATTGTTTTGCATCTTATAATCGATTATGTTCTAAAATCTGTGTCTGCTCTAAGTCATAATTATATTTATTGTTTTGCTAACTAAACATTTATTGTTGCTCCGAGGTTGAACCATAAAAATTATATTTTATTCCGACCTGTCCGTTCTATATATGATCAAGTTATAATAGAATTCAGATTTTGCCCTTTGGCACTCATCATTAAACCATTGATTACTGTTATTATCGCGATGTTTACCTCTAACTTGAGTGTTTATGGTCTTCTTGAATAAAGGTGAACATACATCATCAATTACAGAACAAAATTGTTTTTAACAATTATCTAATGACGCCGAACTATGTGTAAGATCGATATCATAACATATATTAATCAAAGATAGAATAGTTCCTGAATTATTGAAAGATTGTATAGAAATATCATTTTTTCATTATCCCACTTGAATACGTGCGGTACTTTATCGCACTCATTTATAACCCTTGCATTAACACAATAATTATTTTTAACAGAAGTCATGTGAAATTGTACTACCCAGTGGTCAGATAATAAATTCGGATCAAGTACTTCAAACTGATCCATACATGAAAATAACAACGGCGTACACATAACCAGATCAATAACACTCGACCCTCGACTCGTTGCCCAAGTAAACTTTTCTATTTGACTATCGAATCCCACTCTACCATTTAACACTTTTAAACCAGACATTTTACAAAAATCAAGTAAACATTTACGATTCTCGTTTACATTTTTATCTTGACTTATCCTCGGTAAAATAATATCTACAACATAATCATCTGGTAATAAATCGAAACGGTGTAAATCATTGTTTTCGACATTATCAGGTTTACTACCAATTCTTGAATTAAAGTCACCACAAACAATAAACTCACAAATGTTATTAAAATTACATTGAAATTGAATCATATCGTTTACAATTAAATCAAATATGCTTTCATTAACAAACATTTCTCTACTACTTCCTTGTGGCACATTATATGCTAAACAGAGTAAAACATCGCTCTTGCTTTTAAACAAATTGCCTTTTAATTTAACCCATATAAGACAATCATTTATATTTTGTAAAAATTCAACATCGTTTTTCAATTGATCAGAGATAATGATAATTATCCCCGTCTTTCTTTATTTGAGCCGTTTAATTTAACACTTATGTTTAATATATAAGAATGAATCCCATCCACAGAATAATCGTACAGTTTATTCGACCATATGTCGTCGATTATTGAAAATGAAGTGGCACCTAAGAATGCTTACGGCACATATTTGCCAAATATTATTCTATATAAATCATTTGACCCTTGGAGCGTGGCCATTTTATACCCAATGGGCATAACTCGAAATAAATTAAGTCGAGGACATCTAGGCAATTGTACACACAAATATTTGAGCACTGACCCTTTTGGTTTAAGAGAAAACACTTGTTTTGTTTGTTTAATCTATGTTTAGCCCTGGTAACCTACACATGCCATGAACGAGGGTCGTTCAGGGGTTATTCCTTGAAAGCGTCGTTAATACGTGCCCATGGGTAAAGGAAGTGAAGGCGTTAGAAGAGAACGTTAACTCGCACACCTGAAGCACGCACTAACGGGTGACGGGCGACGAATATCCAAAGATAACGCTTCGATATGTGATATAATTCAGTCTCTGTTAACTATTTACATATATTGTTTAAATATAATACACATTATTTGAACTTTTTGCTTATTAAGATTTAATAAAACACATTGACTCTTTATTGTGTGATGGTATGGAACATTACCTTTAATGTTTTTGAACGTTTACATTTAAGAATTTTCGAAAATTCCGGAATGGACTGCATTTTGTTAAATCAAGCCCATACCGTTAACACATTTAAAACCCGCGCTGTACGTAAACATATACCTTATGTTGTTATCGAATGTATGTGTTGTATAGCACGTGTAGCACAAAGAAACATGGTCTTAATTTAAACAGTGTTGAATTTAATTGTTGAATTATATTTCTAGAGTTTATTTATAAAAATATACCATTTAAAAAGAACATGTTACTTTTGCATGTATGACGTACAGATAAAATATCCTGAAAATAGCACGAACAAGCGCGTAATATTTACCGATAATTCTTCCGTTAAATTGCGAGCCAAATTCAAATTTAACACTGAACTTTCGAAATAGCATTTCAATAAGACCGTAGTACACCAATGTTTAGTGTTAAATTTCAATAATCGTTTAAACTCGGCTGCTACCGGAAAGCCGAAATAAACTGCATATCGAGCGGACCTATGTGATAAGAGTGAACAAGCATGTGATGAAAGGATAAAGTCCATAAGTACGCCCCCTTACAACTGTGCGGAAGTACTCTGTGTGTATACATCTCACGGATATTTACAGGTAATTATATTTTCACCCATCTTCTTATGAGAAATGAACATGTTGTTCATGTTGTTCATTACATGTAGGATCATTGCAATGGGTATTTAAGGAGATACCCGGTTGCAGTTATTTGGTTTTGGTATCTTACTTAAAAATCAAAATGTATCCATATAGTATTTGATGAGCTAGTAACACACATCACAATACTTATGGATTAGGGACAAATATAACGTTTACTTTGCCAAAGCTAAAAATCCTGCACCAATTTAACATTGATTTCTGATGCAAATACTGGTCATTAAATTAAACGCACACACATTAAAATACTTAAAACTACGGAAGAAAATGATAACATAACAACTAAACACACACACACACACACAATCGTATTATGCTTTTGTATCCATTATTTGCGAAACATATATACAATCCATATATACTTGTACGTATCTCAATTCGTATGTTTCATATTCACGTATACAGATGACTGAAGGTGGTTACTGGCGTCATGAGACAGATCATGAACCCACGTCACAGCGGCCTTTACAATCATCACTCTCAAGTAAGTAATGCCTAGTATATGTGTAGTAGAAGTTGCAGCTGTTTAAGATTGTGGCAATAGTACCGATAATATGTGACAATTGCACAGATATGTAGCTCCCATGTTTACTGCCTGAAAAAAATATTCAGCAGGAGAGAGATTAAACTGACTACAGTTTCAATCATAATCGCGAAACAAACTGGTTATCCCCACGCGTGTTGAAGCGTGGGGATATCGTAGTTATATCCGCCGTCTGTCCGTCCGTCCTGGCCACTATCTCCTCCTATACTATAAGCACTAGAACCTTGAATTTTTCACACATTGTAGCTATGAGCATATGTGCAACGGTGCACTTTGAGGAATTTTCATCGGACCCCTGTGTCAAAAGTTATGGGGGCGGGGCAGTTTTCCTTAAAGCGCTATAGTAAAACCTTGTTAACACTCAAGAAGTCACATCTTCTGTTCAAACTTCATGAAACTTGGTCAGAAAATGTGCCCCAATAATATCTTGGACTTGTTTTAACATAACTTCTTCATTAATTTACCAATTGACTTCAAATGAATACTGAACATATCTTATGACAACACGGTCTATCTCGACCATCCATGTCCACATTACCCACCCAAGGGCCCCGCCCACATAGGCCAAACCCACCCAAAATATCCATTTCGTCCGTCCGTCCTGGCCACTATCTCCTCCTACACTTATAAGCACTAGAACCTTGAAACTTTAACACATGGTAGCTATAAGCATATGTGCGACAGTGCACTATTTTTAATTTTGATCTGACCCCTGGGTCAAAAGTTATGGGGGTTGGGATGGGTCCGGGTCAGAGATTTTTACTAATTGTTTTATGTAATTGACATTAATTTCTTCATTTCTTCACTTATTTACTTCAAATTGATACTGAACATCTCTTATGACAATACGGTAAATCTCAACTATGCATGGCCCCATTAGCAACCCTGGGGCGTCCCGCCAACATAGACCACGCCTACCCAGAATGTTGTTTTAACATAACTTCTTCATTTATTCACCAATTGACTTCAAATTAATAATGAACATCTCTTATAACAACACGGTACATCCCCGTACCCCCAAAGTTTTTTTGGTACCCATAATTGATCGTACCCATCGTTTTTCCGTACCCATTTTTTTTTCGTATCCAATTTTTTCGTTCCCAATTTTTTTTTCGTACCCAATTTTTGTTCGTACCCAATTTTTTCGTACCCAATTTGTTTCGTACCTAATTTTGTGTTCTTACCCAAATTTTTTGGCATAATTTGTTCGTACCCAAGGTCTATCTCGTCCATCCATGTCCACATTATCAATCCCAGGGCCTCGCCCACATAGGTCACACCCACCTAACATTGCCTTTTACTATAACTTCTTCATTTCTACACCGATTCACTTCTAATTGATACTGAACTTCTCTTATCACAATACGGTCAATCTAAACTATGCATGGCCACATAACCAGCCTGGGGGGGGGGGGCCCGCCCACATAGACCACGCCCACCAAAAATTTTGTTCTGAGGTGTGGGAATACGCGTCGGCTGCTGCCGCGCCATTTCTAGTTATGAATGAATTGGTCAAGTTGCATAAATTATAATCCATCACATGATTGTTTTTCTTCATGCATACATTGTTAATGTATGTGTAAATAAGACAATGTCAACAGCTTTACACTTAAAAATAACCAGAAAATGAAAATCTATCTTTGGTTGCATCCCACATGTAAGCTATATGTCGATAGTATATTGTCTACAATTGGAAAATACTCATATACTTCATGTTCAGTGGGAACAAGTCTCCTTAGAAACATGTACTGTGATGAACTGCCTGGGGTACGGGTCTCAAATCAGAGAGGCACGGAGCGACGCATACAGGGAGTACGATAGGTTAATGTCTGTACACGGAATGTTTACGATTATTACTACAGGTAGCAAAGCCGAGGGACTGACGAGCCACCTTGAGAGTGATTGGGACATGTTGTATGTACAAAAAGATGTCATGTGTCTAGAAAATGATGTTAATTTTGATACACTGCCAAGAGAGACGACTTTATTTATTTTAAACACTGGGGTATGCTACCCTGGGCATTGCAAACTTTTTCTTGGAGGGCGACCTGGTGCAATTATCGACCCAAGTGTTTTCTATGCTCTTTTTGCTGATGAAAACGGACTTGCTCTCTTGAGCAGCGATTGGTATTTCAATTATTTTGATAAGATTGAAAATAGTCCGAACGAGGAACGGCATGAACGTTCAGGCCCGGCAAAGCCGCGTTCAATTCTCGGTGTATTGCATTAAGACATAGTCGTTTCCTTAAGCTGGGACTGTCCCAGCATTCTCAGAAAATGGGCTAAACGGTGTCGGCATTGGCCACCACCGGACATCGTTCACAAAGTCGTATCAATGGGAGCGTGCTAAAACCCGCTCTAAAAGAAATTTAATAAATGTAGCATGTGTATCAATGCAATGAAACAACAAATTGTATATATGGTAATAAGTGGCATAACCATAGCCTTCAAATAATGTTATTTGGCTGGATACGTTATTTAGAAAACATTTATAATATGTCAGCTTTTCAGTAAACTGGTCCCCCGTTGAATATAACCGTTGACTCCGTTGACTATACTATACAACAGGTACAGGCTAATGAATCGGCGATTTATATTGGATAACGCGAAGATCAATCGGAGCATTTACTTTATTGATGTATATGACATAAGGTCTCCATTTTTCCACATTTTACCTAAGATTCACAAAGAAACAAATGAAAATCTTCCGCTGAAATACCCCGGTCGTCCAATAGTGTCAGCATGTAATTCACCTACGGAGAATATTTCTAAATATATAGACTCTATTCTCAAACCATACTTGTTTGAATTGCCGTCTTTCATCAAAGATACAACGGACTTCATAAAAAAGCTCAAAAATTAGACAGTCAATAGTACACGAACATCCCACACGACGATGGAATCAAGGCGTGTGAAGAGTTTTTGCATAATGGCAACATTAATAGCAACATAATTTCTTAGTTGTTACGACTTGTACTTGAAAATAACTATTTTCTATTTGATGATGAATTCTTTTTACAAAAAAATGGGTACCGCTATGGGTAGTCCAATGGCGCCAGCATATGCCTCGCTATTTATGCGAAAACTTGAAAAACTGTGTCTTCGCTTTTTAGATGATATATTTATGATTTGGGACCACTCTTTAGAGAAGCTTGAGTTATTTATTGAATCATTTAATCGTTTTCACCCCAACATAAAGTTCACGTATTCAGCTTCTAGAAAAATCGTATCTTTTCTCGATTTGACTGTTTCTATTAATAACGACTTATCACTTCAAACAGATATACACATAAAGGAGACCAATAACCACCAATATCTTGACTATACGTCATGTCACCCTAAAAAGTGTAAGGACGGGATACCATACAGTCAGGCGAAGCGATACAGACGTATTGTATCGGTTGACAACAGTTTTAAATAGTCACTTCGAGACCTCAAGTATCATTTCAAAGAGCGAGATTATCCGGATAAAGTTATTGATTGTGCGTTTGAAAAAGTTTCTGCTCTATCTCAAGAAGACGCATAACAGTCCTGCAATAAAGCAAAAACAAAAGTAATCCCATTTACAATGGAATATAATCCGTCATTGCCAAACATATGAGCCGCAATAAACAAGTATTGGGACATACTTAGCCTGTCACAAAAAGAAGAAGTGAGAAGTGTACATTAAACTTATAAGCCCATACTGCCGTTTAAAAGGCCTAATAGTATTGGAAACCACATTACACGTGCTCAATTTACAAACAGTTTGAACAGTTCATGTGCGTCCAGTGCCTGCGGAAGAACATAATGTTCCCATTGTACATCCATCCACGTTGGAGAAAATTTTAAAAGTACAGAAACAAGCGAGCAATTTAATTTACGAAAGAATGTGAACTGTGCATCTAAAGATGTAATATACCTCATTAGATGTAAACAGTGTGAGAAACAGTACGTTGGACAAACCATGCAACCCGTGTCTAAGAGAATGAACAGTCATCGATTTGACATGACAAACTTTTCTGACCCTGCATTTTCAACATTGGTCGCATCACATTGTAATGAAGATCATCACAGTGCAAATGACTTTTCCTTTATGCCAATTGTTGTTATTAGTAACAACATAAATCGTCTGTGTAAAGAAACTTACTGGATACATAGACTTAAAACGGTATACCCTAATGGTATGAATAACAAAGTTCTTTTTAATATAAAAGACTAGCTCTGCAATTTAATTTAGCTTACTTTTGTTTTTTCCTATTAGTATTTTTATATATAATTTTATAGGAAATTGTGTATTCTTGAATCCGAAAGTTAAGCTTCATTTAATTTACGTTCATTTTATTGACGTATATTTTCCCGCAATTTAATGTACGTTACGTCAATTACGTGACATCCGCTTTCTGTTGTTATTTGTGTTATCCTGATGAAGGCGTAATCCGAAACGTTGAAACAAAAGGACAAACAATATGTGTTTTTGTTGGATTTATCAAACTATGATTTGATGTTTGAAGTCGAGATTATCTGCTTTGTCATTTGTTAACAAACCCATATATAAATTAACACATTGTGGCTTTAAACATAAAGACTTCAACTCGAAAACAAATGATCCTTTATTACAAGTCGTAACAAGGGGATACTCATGTTTACCGTGAAATTAAGTTTATGTGACTAGTATAATATACTATGCATACTTTGTATCGGTACAAACACAATATGATGTCTTCTTGATAATCATGAGTTACATGGCATAACATAATTATGTTGCTTTCTGATGATATTTTATTAAAACCAACCCTAGAATCGGTTATTGTTGCAAACATAAGAGCGTCATACATTTATGTGAAACTAAAATGACGTTTACTTGAAACATTATTGTTTTCTTGTTTAGTTAGATTTATCAGTTTTCAACAGTATATGAGGCACTGATATCGATTTACCAGCTCACACATTTCTTGAGCTAGCTATTTTACCAGTACTTAGTGCACATTTTTTTATTATTTTTACTGACAACTTCTTTACTTGAAATTAAAGTAGGGGGAAAATTGCCATGGAAAGCATGTTTTTACCAATCGTAACACAAGTTAGGGCTATTGATCAAACCCGCGATTTTTAGATTTTTACATTTAAATTCTATGAGTACAATGAATGGTGGTTTTTGTTGCTTTTACTTGATGGCTTATTGATTTTACGATAATTGCATGCGCAATAAACTGTAATCTACGTTGTGTTCTAAAGGTTTAAAAAGGGTTTAACACTGCAGCGTTACTAATAACACCATATTTATCATATATTTGTCGATGTGTGTTTATTGTAAAACATGTTCATATACTGCCGCAGACCATACTACATATGTATCCTACAGGGTAAAAAAAACTTGATAAAACAACAGTTATAACTTACACAGACATAACACAATTGACACATAACAAATTAGCTTCTAAATGTCTCACGTCAGCAACCTATGAGCTTAAGGCTGTCTTGTTTATTTCAATTTTAGATTAGTGAGTGTAATATACATCTCTATATGCAGTATTCATATTTTATTTTAATCAAATAAAACCATTTTTTTTTTCACGCAAACTTGTCTACGCAAACATTATTGGTGTTAGATGGATGAAACTCTGCACATATATAAGTATGTATGTGCACGTGCGCTTGTTTATATATTTGTACTCATATTTTAAATATAACCGTAGCTGTGGTCCATTTCTTACTTAAACAAACCATGTGATTAACTTGTGTCACAAGTCACTCAAAAAATATTGCTGGTAAAGGTTGTTACTTATAAAATCAGAAGTAGACGTATGCAGCTCCATATTTTGGTGTTTTTTTTTCAGACATAAATAGGGTTTTCAGACAAAAGTGGAATGTTTGTGCTTACATATCCTACGCACACATTCAATATTAATAATGCAGTTTTAAGATCTTGAGTAAATTTATTTTGGAATCAATGGGAGATTTTCCTTTTGATCACTTGCCCAAAGACCCTCTTTTGCTTCCACCGCCGGCGCGTCATAAACCATCATGTACCTTCATAAACATGGGCGCCATAATCTGTGGGCATCTGAGAGATTTTTAGAGAAGCAGGAGGCTTTCCTTATCTGAACCGTAAGGTTACCAGTTCCTCTTGGCATACTCGTGATATATCTCTGTCGCATCTTTCTTAAAAATACGGAATGTTTTTATGGAAAATGAGCCTATTATTTAGAAACCTTAAAGAGTATGTGTCACTAGAAAGCTCTGAGGTATTGGAAGCAGTTCTTGGTGATGACGTCATCGTACGTTCCTTTCGACACCAACATCACTTGTTAAATCGAATGTGGGACACATTCCCAATTTCCCATAAAGATCGTGAACACTGAGCGACATGAAGTGTTGTCCAATAGTTGATATACCTTTTAAAAAAACAAATTTATATTTATAACTTTGTTGGGTTCTAAAATGCTGATGTCGGTTTTTCACATTACGTTTCATTCATTTTCTATCATGAACAATTAAAGAAATGGGTCTGTAAGATGTATGGATATTTGTTATTATTTCTTGATTTGTATAATGACAACGAGAAAACCTCTCCCCACTCAACGGAAACAATTCCTGTACATCCTTTAAAAAAACAACTTATGGTCCAAAAGAAATATTGATTACAGTCTAAAAATAACCTTTTACGGGTGTAATTGTGCACGTGTGTGCATCCACCTGTCTTATCACAATTTTACATTGATAACTGACTTATATAACAATAGTTTCTCTCCAAGTACTTTCATTTATTTATATAATTTATATAAAAATTATAATATACGATAAAGTGTATACGAATTTGTTGTATTAAGATTTTGATCTTCGATGTGTTAAACATTATGTACGTCATTGACCATTTGTGAATATATTGTGTTGTAACATGTGTTTACTCATGGGCTTAAAGCCTAATGTATGTTGAATAAACTCTAAACTCTATGATAACGTTAGACGGTAGATCCACCACAAATTTTGAATATTATTGACCGGACCGACGCCCATCTACGGCTCATGATAAGCTCTACCCATGTCGCAAACTTCGAGGCGGTAAACAACGGCGTTTGCCAACGAACAATTCCGATTAAAGTGTACACCGTCCATAGTCGGTTGTCATGCGAAAGATCCTTAAAACCAGTACTGATTTGTATAAAGGCATGCATTAATAGATGTCAGTAACATTTATACATATATAAATGTTATTCACATACGATGTTGATTTCATTTCCAAATCGTTGTACATGACTTTAATAAAATATCTTTTGAATATCATTCTTTAATGATGCGGATGTAATAATCAAATGCATGCATTTTTGTCATTAATGACATTTATAAAGTGCAGTATTTAAATATATTTCGTGAATGTAATAGGTCTGATATGTGTATGCGGCAACACCTAACGCATGAATCAGCTGTAGCTAATAATATACGCATCAGCACTGTGCCTATTTAACAAATCAATTGTATTTACTCAGACTAATAATAGACCTAACCCAAACCTCAAAACATAAACACTATATAATGACAGGGAACATAAATATGATTAAGAGAATGTCATAATTTGGATATGATTACTATTGGTCATGCGAATAGAGGGAAACGCCCGAATATTTGAGGTGGTGCTTCTGTAAAACCAAAACAAAACAAATATGTTAATTGAAAAACGATATGCCTTTATTAACGTATATAGGAAACACCTTGTTCTGGTTAAGTTGGTTTACGGGTATATTGTACTTAGTGCACACACGTTTGCCACTGACAAATGATGATGATAGCGATGATGAAGATACATGTACTGATAATGATGATGACGAGAAAGATAAGTTGGTGGTCGAGAAGAAATGTGTTCTGCTACTGCTTTTTCTACTAAAGTAACTGATGTATACAATTATGGTTATTTTCATTCAATCAAAAATACATTAATTTGTGTACACCTGAGATGAAGATATATTTTGCATACAAAATGCTATTTATATTTGCTATTGAATTAAATCCTGGCTAACCGTTTTTTTTTCTTAATTGAGAAAAAGAAAAAAAAGTTGTCTTAACGAATCTACGAGATCCCGTCATTCGAGAACACTTGGACGAAAACAAAAACTATATTTATTTGTAATATCTCCTTTCATTGAACCTTTGGCAATATATTAACAAGCAATCGTTTTCGTATTGACGTCGTTGTTATAACACAGTCCAATTTGTATGTCTGAAACACAAAATAACGCGTTCGTTTACATTAATGTGGCGAGGTGCATACGCGTTGCAATATAAAGTACGCATTACAGTATCTTGCCTTGAACTGTATCGGCTTTTTCGTAAAAACCTTTAACTTCAACTCATTTTACAAATATTTGGAGCTGGCTCACGGTTTATTACATGCAGTCGCCTTCGAGAAAAAATAAATTACCATGAATTCATACAAATGTATGTTTATTTAAGATTATCAATATTAAAGAACATTACTAAAACTACACATGTGTGCAGTCAGTCTAATTTCATCGATCGATTAATAAAATATGCCGTGATTTAAATTAACAAGCATGGTGCAATTTAGTTTATAACTGTCACGAACAATGATTATTTTATGCACTTGAAAGTTACTTTAGTATTTCACGAAATGTATGAAAACACATTGCATTACTGCTAGGAATGACTAATTATGCATGCCTCTCAATATTATTCGCATCGTTTATGAATGATTTAACAATTAATTGTATTGCTGTTACGTACAACGATTTCGACATGACATCAACATTGTCTGTCAATCATATTATAATATAGTGTATGACTGTAAATGACAACGATTAAATCATGCATTTAGAAATTACATCAGCATGTATTTAACTATATCATTCATGTCAACCCGACTTCCAAACACATCCTGTGACGGACCTCGGCCACAACCTCATCCATACGTATATGTATCGCCTTTATCATAGCATCCGACTCATTAACCACACGATTCTCATCACTACATAAACGGCTTCTTATTCGTTCCTTCAGACTTAGCAGTTCAAGCTCAACTCTCTTCTTACTGTACCATATCAGAGGCTCTGGATGCGAGCTAATAGCTTGCCGTATCTTTGGTAATCTGAGCAATACCTTCGGTCCTTCGTCAATCATGTCCGTTACAATTATTATCCACTAACGCCGCTGCATTTCACTCAGCCCAGACGCTTCCATCAGATTTCTCTCCGGAATCATGTAATACGAAAGGTGTTCTATTAATATAGCAGATCGCAGTTCTACCAGTCCTTCACGTAGCCAGTAAAACAGACTCCTTTCATAAAAAATGGTTGCGGATTGTTTTCCGCAAGCCAAAATATAATGTTTTTCACGGTGTATGATGTCAGCTCTTTTTTGACTGGCTGTAATACTTCCTTGACCACCATCTTTAATATAACATAAATGTAAACCTGGGTGTCATTGAGACTGCTTACAAGCTCATTGTCCCCGTATTGAAACAAATCCTCCATTCTACGTATTGATATTCACTGCCCTTAAAACCAACAGGTGTCACAAATGCCCCCATCGATACGACTTTGTTAACGACGTCCGGAGGTGGCCAATGCCGACTTCGTTCAGCCCATTTGATAAGTATGCTGGGACAATAACAGCGTAAGGATTGGACATTGTCTGTATGCAATACCCCATGAATAGAAATCGTCATGGACGGTCCAGCACGTTCATGCCATACCACGTCGGCCGTATTGCTAATTGCATCGAAACTGTTAACATACAGGTCGCTGCGTAAGAGTTCTCGTCACAAAGAGCATTGCGAATCCAAGGCTGAACATAAGCCCACAATCGCTCTTCTAGAAACAGTCTGCAATGTCCGGGGTAACACATACCGGTTTCTAATGTAAATACAGTCGTGCCTCTTGGTATAGTATCAAAATTAACATCATTTCCTAGACACATGCCATCATTTGGTACAAACATTTTGTCATGGTCACTCTCAAGGAAGCTCGTCAGTCCATCGGCTTTGCTACCAGTAGTGATCAACGTTGACATACCCTGGTACCCTGGGCAGACGAAAGCCTATCTATCTCACTGTAGGCGTCTCTGCGTGACTGTCTGATGTGAGGCCCATAGCCAAGGGATTTCATCAAAGTGAATGTTTCTAAGGATGCTCGTTCCCACTGAATCTGAAGTTGATTTGTACATTAAAATTGTAGACAATAGACTATCAACATTTTGCTAACATGCGGGATGCAACACATGGTAGTTATGTAGTCAACTTCAGATTAATCGTAAGTGTAACGTTGTTGACGTTGTCTTATTAACACATACTTGTACAATGTATGGATGAAGAAAAAACATCTTGTGTTTGATTACAATTAATAAAACAATACCAATCCATCGATAACAAATATGTTTCGCAATTATGATTGCTGTCAGTTTTCTCCCCTTCTGAGCACTTTTAATACGCATACAAATGTAATTACTTACTTCAGAGTTATGATTGTATAGGCCGCTGTGACTTGGGACACGCTCATGCTCTGTCCCATCACGCCAGTAACCACCTTCAGCCATCTGTACACCTATATATGAATGATACGAAACGACATATAGACATCATAGTAGTAGTAGTAGTTGTAGTAGTAGTAGTAGTAGTAGAAGTAGTAGTAGCAGTAGTAGTAGTAGTAGTAGTAGTAGTAGTAGTAGTAGTAGTAGTAGTAGCAGTAGTAGTAGTAGTAGCAGAAGAAGGAGGGGTAAGGGGAAGGAGAGGTGGTGACGTTGTTGTTTGTGTTGTGGTATTTTTGTAATTCAAACGGGTGATAAATGAGATGCGAGTTTTTATAGAGCCATCACATTATTATTTTGTGAAATTATTTGTATGTGTACTCAAACAACGAATATCTGTGTAATGCGAACATAATGGTGTAATGTAAGACGCAACAATTGGGTTAAGAAGAGGCAGATAAACTTAAGATTCTGTTAGTCTCCTTTATTTAATCATTAAGACCTATGTAAATATGAATATCGGTATGTGCTGCGCAGTTTGGAGTGTTTTAAACAGTTTGTAATGGCTAAATAATATCCGACCCCTTACAACCTGTTTCCGCATCGGATGGCTGAGTGCGAGGTTGTTGTTTGAAAAATATACTCGTATTATTTTATATTTTGGGGTAATATTGATATTTTTAACTTAATTATGTGTCATTAATAAAAGAAATCCTTCATGCGCAATGTTCGGTAAGTCTAAGCCTCACAGTATAATATTTATAGATAGATTTGGATTCGAACAGGTTGTTTCCTCAGTTAATCCTCGCATTGTACATGAATTTACAAATAAACTAGCTTGCATTTGATACTTAACGTCTGTTAATGTGTGTGCGTGTGCGTGCGTGCGTGTGTGTGTGTGCGTTTGAATGTTATTAAAAGAAAAGTATTTGTTAGTTTTTAAATGAAAATATGAAATGTTCAATAGTAGAAATTGTTTCGTAGTTTTTAACCATGGCTTAGTTAACGTTTCATTTAGCACTTATCCACAATTCATATGAATGTGTTTTAATATCACATCAATGCAATATGATTAACTTTCATTCTTTGTTTTAAAGTGAGCCTACGAAAACAAATCACTGCAACCGGGTATCTCCTTTAAAACCTTATTACAATTACCATAACAAACAACAAGTAAATTACTCAGAAGACGATGGGTGAAAATGTAAATACCTGTTAATATCCGTGAGACGTATCCATTCAATATTCAGAGAACTGCCGCACAGTTGAAAGGGGGCGTACTTGTAGACTTAGCCCCTATTTCACATGATTGTTCATTCTTATCACATATGTCACTGTCGATATCTAGTTGACATCGGCCTGTCGGTACTTGCCGAGTTATAACGATTATAAAACTTAATCACTAAACAATTGTGTACTGCGGTCTAATCGAAAGGAATATGCGATAGCTCATTGTCAAATGTGAATTTTGCTCGCAATATAACGGAAGCAATATCGGCAATTACGTTATTATTAATGCTATTTTCAAGACATATCTCTTTTACGTCCTATTCAGAAAAAAATACGTTCTTTTGAGTAGAATATAATAATGAGGAAATTCCAAAAATATAAGTCAATACTATAATTGAACACAATTAAAGTTAAGACGCACTACTTTATAGCAACACGTCATATGCAATACAGAAATTTGATAATAACACCATGCACCTTTTTACGTTAAGCGCTGATTTAAATTTCGTCAGATTTGTTTGAACCCACGGATAAGTGAGTGTGGTTTATAAAAAGACTTAGTCTATTCCAGAGTTAGTCCCTTAAGAAAATTCTGAAATTTCCAGTTTCGAAATCATTTAAGGTAATGTTCCGGGCCATCACAAAATGAAGAGTTAATGTCTTTTACCGATACTAAATTAGCAAAAAGTCAAATAATGTGTATTCTATTTATTCGATATATTGTTATAGTTTACGGAGACGGAATTATATTATATAAATTATATAATTGGATGTCCATCGTCAGTCGTCCGCTAGTGCGTGCGTTAGGTGCGTGAACTTTTTCTTCTAGCGACTTCTCTTACTTAACCCCTGGATAGATTATAACAAAAATTCACAGGGAAATTCCTTGAGGGACCCACTAAAATTGCATGTGTCACAAGGGCTAAACATAGATTAAAAAATAAAAACTTTAAAAGTCTACTCTTCTAAAACCACGAGGGTCAGGGCTTAAATAAGTTAGTTAATGTGTGATGTCGTCTAGTGGTTATCCACTTAAATTTGTTATGTCCCATGTGGTACAAAAATGTCCATGCCCAAGGGTCAAATGATTAATGACGACTAATATAATAAAATGACTAAACACTCGTCTCTGAAACAACACGACAAAGAAGAGTAATATTTTGCATATATTTTCCGTGTGCATTCTTAAGTGCCACTGCAATGTCAAATATCGACGTCAAATTCTTCCGTTAGACCGTAGATAGCGCGCTAATATTTGAAAGCGATACCTTGTCGATGGGTTCTGATAAGCTCTACAAACGTAGCACATTTTGCGGTGATATTTAACGGTCATTGCAAACGAACGGTACCGATTTAACTCTCACGTGTATACCGCCGCCCAGGGGTCACGTGAAAACGTTTAAACCAGTACTGCGTTTTCACTTGCGCTTAATCCATGATCACTCACGTCACTCACGTGATTGCATCAGTTATCCGTTTCCCCTTTCGTGAGGTGATTGTATCCGAAATCAGAGCCAATGCTTATGATTGTAGTCGTTATCCATTTCTCTGTACGTGATTGTATCCGTCGTATGTATATATATGCGTAATTGTAACTGTTATCCCTAGCTCCTTCCGTAATTGTATCCGTTATCCGTATCTATATCTGTTATTGTATTAGTTATACTTATCCCTGTCCGTGATTGTATCCGTTCTCAGTAGCTATGTCTGTGAATATATCCGTTATCCGTATTTCTGTCCATGATTATATCCGTTATCCGTATCTCTGTCTTTGATTGTATCAGTTATCCGTATCCCTGTCCGTGATTGTGTCCGTTATCCGTATCACTGTATGTAATTGTATCCATTATCCTTATCCCCATCCGTGATTGAATCCCTTTTCCGTATCATTGTATGTGATTAAATCCGTTATCCGTTTCTCTATCGGTAATTGTATATGTGCTCCAAAATCCCTGCCCGTGAGTGTATCCGTTATCCGTACCTCTGCCTGCAATTGCATCCGTTATGAGTATCCCCGTCTGTGATTGTATCCGTTATCCGTATCACTGTGTGTGATTGTATCTGTTATCCGTTTCACTGTCAACGATTGTATATGTGGTCCGAACCTCTTCCTGTGATTGCATCTGTTATACGTATCTATGTCCGTGATTGTATCCGTTATCTGTATACTATATTTGATTTTATCCGTTACCAGTATATATGTCCGTGTATTAAGTAACACGGGGTTTGGTCCTAATTGCATTTCTTGCGACGCCCCCACCTTCCCCTTTACCTGATTCAGACATTGCAGTTTTATGTAACTATAACAAGTGCATGCATTAAGTCCAGTAGCACAAGCCTATCAGGGACAAATATTAGGTGGTTAAATGAACTGATACATCTGATACGTGTATTTTTTCTGGTTAAAAAGTTCACCTGTACATTTTATTGTGTGGTCACAATTATACAATTGAATGACAACTGATGATTCTGTTGTCGGTGATGACGAAACTGACGATGTCGATACTGATAATGATGATAATGATGGGGATAAGGTAGAGGATAAAACGTTAGTTCTGCTATTTTTGTTATCTTTACTATACACTTATATACGCTCGATAAATGAAATACGCCGTGAAGTTAATTGGCAAAAATAGTAAAACGTATTGTGTTAATGTCACGTACGGCGTTTCATTCATGCATTTGGAGATAACGTCGGTTTTGTGAGAAATGCATTAAAACACATTTCTATACCATCACGAATGACGACTTATGCATGCATTTGAAAATAAAACTCGCTTCGTTTATGAATGATATTAATATCTGTATTACTGTATTTATACAACGATTTGGTACATCAGCTTCGTGCGCGAATCATATGTAAATGATATGCATGACTGTTACTGAAAACGAGTTATGCATGCATTTAATAATTACATCAGCATGGATTTATATATTTCAAACAAATCAATACGACTTCCTTCCCTACACATCCTCTGATGGACCTCTGTCACTATCTCAATCATACGTCTCTGTATCGCCTGCACCATAGTATAAGACTCAATAATCCCACCATAATCATCCCTGCACTGGACTCTTATGAAGTCCTTCAGATAAAGCAGTTCAAGTTCCAAACGCTTCTTGCTGTACCACACGAAAGGCTCTGGATGTAAGATTATTGCTTGTCGTATCTTCGGTAATCCGAGCAATTAACTGGGACCTTCGTTAATCATGTACGTTATCAATTGTATCCACGTACGCTGCTGCCATTCTTCCAGCCCACACGCTGTCTTCAAACTTCTTTCCGGAACCATTCAATACATATCCTCCATTCTACGTGTTTATATGCAATTTCTTTTAAAACCAACAGGTGTCACAAATGATACCATAGAAACGACTTTGTGAACGACGTCCGGAGGTTGCCAATTCCGACGTCGTTCAGCCCATGTTCGTAGTTTCCTGGGGCTGTAGCAACGCAAGGAAACGACCGAACTTGGCATTAAAGGTCCTGCACGCTGATGCCATACCTGGTCTCTCGTATTTTTAACTGCATCAAAATCATTCACATACAAGTCGCTGCTCAAGAGAGCACGTTAATTTTCATCAGCACATAGAGCATACCGAATAAAAGGGTAAAAAATTACACCAGGTCGCTCTTTAAGAAAGAGTCTGCAATGTCCATAGTAGCACATATCGTCGTTTAATGTAGTCATTTTCTACACACATGACACATTTTGGTACAAACAGCATGTCCCTATCACTCTCAAAGAAGCTGGTCAGTCCCTCGGCTTTGCTACCCGTAGTGATTTCTGTTGTCATTCCCTGTGCAGACACCAGCCTATCATACTCCTTGTAGGCGTCACTTCGTGCCTGTCTGATATGAGATCAATACCCCAGCAAGTTCATCAAAGTATAGGTTTCTAAGGAGGATTGTTCCCAACGAACCTGAAGTTGATTTGTACATCCACATTGTAGACAAAACAATATCGGCATGTAGCTCCCTTGAAGCTTAAATCCGGGATGATACATATGTAGCATATGTTCAACTTCAGGAATTTTTTACTGACAAGTTGTTGCCTTTGTTTGTCTTATTTAACTGTTTACATAATAAGCATTATTTGACAATTTATGAATTAATAAATACAAAAAGAAAACGTTCGATTAAAATCTATTAAAATAGACCTGTTCACTGATAAACAAAAATCGATTCTAATTTAATCCAATGCTGAACAGTTTATCAAGCAGTAAAACATGGGAGCTAACTGTGTAATTGTCACCTCTTATCGGTTTCATTGTCACATTCTTACACCAAATGCTTCTTCTACTACACAAACCACCATGGCACTACTTACATGAGCGTGCTGATTGTAAAATGGGGCACATTTATGATCTGTCTCATTACGCATGTGACCATCTCCCGCCATCTGTACACGTATAAATGAAACATACGAATATTCATCATCATCATCATCATCATCATCATCATCATCATCATCATCATCATCATCATCATCATCATCATCATCATCATCATCATTATTTTCATCATCATTATTATCATCATCAGAATCACCACCATCAGGCATCACAATAACAAACATCGAACAACCATCAGAATCACCATCAGCACTTCTACACGCATGATCATTATCATACTAGCCGTTCATCACAACATTATCATCATCATAACATGCATAATTATCATGACCAAAATCATCATCACCATCAACATCAACATTTAACCATTTGTTGGGATTTCTCACAAGATCTCCTTCATTAAAACTTGGACGCTATTTGGGCAGAGATTCTACTTCCGAAGACCAAATCCATACTCGTTGGCATCGTCTATTGACCTCCGAAACAGCTGAACTTTCTGGAAATTCTTGAAACTGTGTGTTCTAGTTCACCTCATTTTATGGAATATGAAACTCTTATATTAGGCGATTTAAACATAGATGTGAGTACCCGAAATAAATTAAAGTGTGCATTAATTCCTACTGTTTGCTCCTTTCTCAATATGTTTCATTTTAAACAGTTAATTAATACATCCACTAGAGTTGGTCATTCATCGTCTACTACAATAGATCTTATTATTGTTTCAGACTGGGAAAAGATTTCTCAGTCAGGTGTTTTAAATACATGTTTTAGTGACCATTTTACTACTTATTGCACAAGGAAAGTTTCTAAAAATTGTATTGGAAATGATAACACTATTAAAGCACGTTCTTTGAAACGTTACAATAAAGATGACTTCCACCAAGCATTACTGGCGGTTGACTGGACACCTGTGATACTTTTTGATTGTGTTTCTGAAGCATGGAACATGTTTTAGAATATATTTTTAAATGTCATTGACAATATTGCTCCTGTTTGTGAAATGCGTATTAAACAAAGGACAGAACCTTGGATTACTCCAGACATTATTAAGTGTTTAAATGATCGTGCTTTTCATTTATATAGAAAACAAAACTGAAGAATTTTTTTTAAACTTTAAATCACTTAGAAACAAAGCCAATGATTGTATTCTTAAGGCTCAAAATAATTATTTTACTAAATCTTTTGAAAATCATAACAATGATTCTAAATTCTTATGGAACTCCTTAAAGAAACTTGGTCTACATTCTTAAAAGGGCAGTTCATCAACTTCATCTAACATTGGTCTAAAAATAGATGATGAAATCTGTTTTGATAAAGTTAAGGTTGCTGAAAAATTTAATATGTTTTATTGTACTGTTGCATCTGATCTTACTGCAAAACTACCTGCACCATTGAACAGATTTGGCAAGCAGTTTGTATCTAATTTGTATTCATCAAAAGGCATTACACCTAGCATTCATTCTTTTTCATTGATGACAGAAAATATTATTTTAAAGTATTTGAATAAGCTAGGGGAAAATAAATCTACTGGCTTAGATGGTATTCCATCTCGTTTTGTTAGGGATAGTGCAACTATTATTACTTTTCCTTTAACACATATTGTAAATTTGTCACTTATACAAGGTACTGTGCCGGATGATTTGAAGGCTGCTAGAGTTTTTCCTCTTTTTAAAAAAGATGATAAAACTGAAGTAGGTAATTACCGGCCTGTGTCTATTTTAAGTATTATTTCAAAAGTTTTTGAAAGAGTTGTATATGACCAAATTTGTACTTATCTTAAGGAAAAGGATTTATTATATAAATTTCAATCTGGTTTAAGAGGTGGTTTTTCCACTGACACCTGCCTTATTCATTTGTCAGACTTCATCAGGTTTCATATGGATAAGAGTCACCTTGTAGGTATGATTTTAATGGATCTTCAAAAAGCTTTTGACACAGTATTCAGTTCTTCTTATGAAATTAGAAGCCATGGGTCTCAGTCCTAATGTTGTACAATGGTTTAAGTCATACCTTTCTGACAGGCAACAGCTTGTTGATGTATCTGGTTCTTTCTCTTCTAGTGCTAAGGTTACTTGCGGTGTTCCCCAGGGATCCATCTTGGGGCCAATACTGTTCTTAATATATGTGAATGATATGCAGGCAGTGGTTAAAAATAAACTTCTTCTGTATGCTGATGATTCTGCCATTATTGTTGCAGGTAAAAACAGGTCTTTCATTGAACAAGAACTGACAGATGAATTACAGTCTGTCAGTCAATGGTTAATTGACAATAAACTATCTCTTCATTTAGGTAAAACAGAGACAATTCTATTTGGTTCGAAACCTAGGTTAAAGTCAGATGCTTCTGTCAATGTTAGTTGTCATGGTACTAATATTCAGTCAACTTCTTCAGTCAAATATCTTGGTGCTACACTTGATCAGTCTCTATCTGGTGATTTCATGGCTAGTTCTGTTGTTAAAAAGGCCAATACAAGCTTAAAGTTCCTGTATAGAAAACGTGATTTTCTCTCATTCCACACTAAGAAACTTCTGGTCATGGCTCTAATCCAATGTCATTTCGATTACGCATGTTGCTTTTGGTATCATGGTATTACCAAAGTTTGGAAAGATAAACTTCAGGTCACACAAAATAAATTAAAAAGGTTTGTTCTCAATCTAGGTCATATGCCACATATAGGTAATGAACAATTTAAGATGTTGAATTGGTTACCTGTTCAAAAAAGAGTGGCACTAACTACCCTTTGTCATGTTTTCAAAATAAAAAATGGTTTGGCTCCTGAATATATGAGTGAAAACTTTGTTCCCTTTGACAATCTTCATTCATACAAGACTAGGTCAAGTGAAAGTGGGTGCTATATTTTTCCCAAAGTCAAAGGTTTTGGTACTAAATCTTTTGCATTTAACGCTTGTGTTATGTGGAACAATCTACCTTCTGCTTTCAGGGATATTACAAGTATATCAAATTTTAAGTTGTCAGTTAAAACTCATCTTCTTAATAATTATGTAATCATCCTTTTAGATCTATGTAGTTAGTTTTTAATTTTCCCACATTTTAATATGTCTTCTTTTTTATGCAAATAATTGATTGTCTTTCATAACTCAAATCTGTGATATTCATCCCATGCCTCTCTATGTCAAAACCATCAATATCCAAGGACCACAACGGAAATAAGAGATTAAGTTATCTTTTTTTTTTTGTTATCCTTGGTGTAATGTTAATGACATGGTTGCATTTCTCGTACATGTTTATTGTTTCACTATTTTATCATGTATGTAGATATGTTTTATCATGTTGTATCATTATACTGAAATAAATCTATCTATCTCTCTGACTTCCAATCCCAAATGTAAATGTGTTAAGATAGAGGGCTTCACTCTTAATACTATGTTGTTACTTATTAAACTTGTATATGTATATTCGATTTAGCGCAGAAAAGCAGATACAAACCTATACATATACGCGTTATTTTTTGACTGTAATCAAACGTTAAATTCAGCGTCAGGATTTTCTGGTAGATTAAATATCAGTCTTTCTGTAATAAACATGGATTAATTAATTATCGGACAAAATATCCAGATTTTCTACAAATGTTGGATTTTTCTTTCAGAATAAGAAACTTGATTATGCTGAGGAATACTATTTACGTTTTTTAAATACTATTTTGTGTTGATGTTTTCATAAAGTAGTTTAATTGCTACTTCATCCAAGGACACGTTTTGTTATCACCCGTGGTAAATTATAATCACGAGAACTAAAAAAATGAAAATACAGTAGGGCGTTTACATGTAACACAGAACCATCAAATTAAAACATTTAAGTTCAATTGTGTTAAGGATATAAGTTTTTGTCAATGTCTTTACAATTATACGAATTCATCATGATAAGATATACTCGATACTATATTTAAATATATTTATTTGTTAAGTTATAAGTCGAATTATTATTGCATCACTTTATTCGTAGCACGATACAGTTATAGTTTGTATTCTTAATTATTAAACACAAACACCTATCCGCAAGAAATATAACACACGTGTTAGTATACATCCGACAATAAGTGAAATAAATTTAACACGAATAATTTATTAATTATGTAAAGTACACATGTATAGTATTGCTTTACACAATAAATTAAACTCCAAGCAGATTTACAAACTGCAGTTTCGTTTTCATAAAATCTCGAGAAATCCCCGCGTTATTTCCCATACCTTAAAGAAACTTCTTTAAAAAAAAAACAAAGTAAAAAATATGGACTTATTAGATCTGCGTTTGTGGTTTCCTATGTGGCATGTGCACTAAATACGAGTTTACAATATTTATATATATATATATATAAGTATATATATTATTTAAAACCATACGTATGCATACTTACTACAAATATAGCATCACAAATGTATACAAAAAGTATATGAATCCAATTTCGATTTGCAAACCACGATCGGTTTAATGCAAACGGTTAGACTTCACTATGTTGAAGTTGTTGGTACCTTACAATAGATTACGCTGTAAAGATATGTTTTCGTTTAGAAGAAACATGCGACTAGGTTATGTAATGCGGATATTATGTTGTTGATATGAAGGCTCGAACATGAATCTCATAGACAAAATCTAGTCTGCCTAGATCATAGACTGCACCTTTATCCCCTCCATCATATTGATCACACCTCCACCAATAGCATAATCATCACCAACACCACTACTACGTCAACACACATCACCATCCGCACACTATCACCTACCACAAAACAGTTGCACCCCCATATTGATTACCCGTGGTAAATTATCATCACGAGAGCTAAAATGTCGAAATCGTAGTGTGTATACATGTAAAACATGACAATAACACATTCAGATATGTGCGATTTTGTTTCGATTTTAAATTTCGAAAATCACAATGATATTACATACTCTTTACCATATTTATAAAATTGAATGTTATTTTGGGCAGTCGAATTATCAGTATATATATATTCATTTTTACCTTGATACATTTTCAGTTTCTAAATTGATTTACATCTCTTTTGATTTATAATTTCGATATCGAACAGTGTTTGTAAATTATGAATTATTTAACTCAACCCTGATCCATACAGAACGAAGCACACAACTACGTGTACAACCAACCAATTAGTGAACATAAATAAAATACAAATAATTTAGGAAATATAAAAATAATACATTTGTAGTATTGCTTTACAAACGAAACAACACTTTCAGCAGATTATCTAACTGCAGTATCGATTTAATATTTCCCGGGAAATCCACGCGATATTCCCAATACTTTAAAGGGAGACTGTACGATTTTGTCAAATATTTATGAATTTATATAAAATGTGTACAAAACTTGTCATACATATATTTCAAAGAACATGTGTCGGAAAATGCGAAATAAGCCAGATGTTTAGATCTGAAATCGAAAAAGGCTTTCAGCCGAATTCGCCAGCATATATATCATGCATGTGCAATGTGAATCTAAATTTAGTTTTAGTGCAGATTCGTTCATACGACACAAAGACAAAATTTTGTTTCCTAGCAAATACGAGTAAAAGTGTCGGCATCGGCTTTAACCAGCGCAAACTTGTCTTTGCTGTATTTTATGAATTTCGTCTTCAATGAATAGTTTTTCTTGCCTATTTTGTGTTATTGTAACATATTTTTATCAATGTATTACAATTTAACACATATGAAAATCGTACAGTCTCCCTTCAAAGAAAACACTGTAAATATTTAACAGTATGTATTTAAGAGCTATCCGTGTGATTCCACTTGCATTTGCACCCGATACGAATTTACATAAAATAAAAATAATTTATACAACAAGTATATTATGAATACACTTTTGATTTCCAAGCAACGATCGGTTTTATGCACACGGTCGAACATCGCTATTTTGAAGTCGTTGGGACCTTACAATAGTGTGATATATCAAGACATGTTCTCGTATGGAAGGAACATGCGGCTATAATAAGTAATATGAAGATTATGTTGTTGATAAGAAGGCTCGAACATATTGAAGAAACACGTTTTGAAAAAAAAAAATTTGGCTGTTTGTTATAAACATAATCAACACATACATAACTGATTAAAAGTTACATAGGTCTAAGCACATCGAATGCTCAGTATCGTATATGCAGTATATCTTGACTATTCATCAGTGCGTGAATACGAACTGACAGCCGAGCTAGCGTCTGCGACCGTGCGAGTTATCCCCTTCGCAGCTTTATAGTGTACACATGTGTGTCTTATTAGTGGGACGAAGCATACAAAGGATGTAGACATTGAAGACAAATCATCTGTTATCAATCGGCGGCGGTCTCTAACACATAGGCGTCGAAACCGCAGCTACATGCGCCAACGACGCGGCCCTAATATTTTAGGAAAAAGCCGTTCCACATGAAAACACTTCATGAAGCGGCTGAAACTAGAACTAGTAACGAATACCCGATGCCGCATGTCGTAAGATGAAGCACATTTAAAGAAAATAAGTTTTACCCTGGGATGTGGCCATTTTGAAACCCAGAGGCATGAATCGAACAAATTCCATAGACAACATCAATGAAATGCGATTTACCACATATACAAGATATTAACCTCTTGGTGCGTGATACAAATTCGTGTTGCAGGTATCTATGATAAAATGGGTCTTTTTAATTTAACATCTATAAGAAGTCATTCGCACCTTAACGTATTTTTTCGCGGTTAATAGTGTATGCTATTTATAATAACCCTTCCCGCTAATGAGCCCACGAAAGATTTCGTGACTTATAGCGGACATCGTAGCTCCGGACCAGACCTCGCCGTTGAAAAGGATAGCCTTGGTCCATGCTGGCCACATATGGCATAAGGCATATTGTTCGCATAACGCGGCTACAGTATGACCAACAATGATCTTCGTTTTACCGATCAATTTTAAGAAAAGGTATCACCACAGTTATTGTGTCTGTAATCTGAATGAGATAAAAACAAATTAACAAACTCGAGCATATATGTTATTATGTTGTTCCACCATCTTAACACAACACAACTACCACAACAACAGTTGTTTTACTTATTGTCCGCTCTGATTGTGTTAGTTTTTTTTAGATTTGTTTCCCATGAGAAAGTGTGGGCCGCTAGGTAGACGGCATTTAGGAAGTTGTTTAGTGGACTAT